>VSMD01095439.1:0-119281 GCA_008750895.1 Mirza zaza
AGTATTAAAAAATCCAGAAAAATGATTTAAGAAACTTGGTCTAGATTAGAAAGAGTGGGATTGGAAATGAGATGAGTCATTCAAAGAATATTATAAAAGTATTAATAATTGTATGTAAGGAATGAGGTACAAAACAATAAGAAATGGGAAAAGGGAATCCAAGAAAGAAAATGTACTTAGTTTAGGTACATTATATTTGATGTCCCAAGGGGACACTCAGATCAGTGTATCTAGCATGTCATTATTTCTGTGGATTTATAGCAAAGACTCAGATAAAATAAACATAGAAATAATAGTTAACACTGCTAGGAAAGAAAGTGTGTTGAGAGAAGAATAATGGACTAAGAGTGTCCATATGTCCTGAGAAGTTAAAGAAGATTAAGCTTCTTATACTTTCACTTGAATGGGCCCCTTCCAAAGCCATGGGAGGGTTTGTAGGAATGTATTCACATGGTCATGTTTTTTTTAATATTCACAAAACTAATGTTTCTTTAAAATTATTTTTATTATTTTAAAAGAGGCATACACATACATACATATCAGTATATATGTATGTGTATATATATATATGTGTGTGTGTGTGTGTGTGTATATATATATATATATATATGCATAAAGTTGACCCTTGAACAATGATGTGAAGGTCAGGGGTGCTGAAGCCCTGTACTATTGAAAATCCAAGAAAAAATTTTGACTCCTCCAAAATTTAACTAATATACTACTCTTGACCAGAAGCTTTACAATAACATAAAAAGTTGATTAGCACATATGTTGTACATTATATGTTTTATATATAGTATTCTTACAATACAGTAAGCTAGAGAAAATAAAATGTTAAGAAACTCAAAAGGAAGAGAAAATGTATGTTTATTATTCATTATGTACAAGTGGATCATCATAAAGGTCTTCATCCTCATCATTTTCATGTTGAGTAGGCAAAAGAGGAGGAAGAAGATAAGGGCTTGGTCTTGTTGTCTCAGGAGTAACAGAGATAGAGGAGGTCCAGGAGGTGGAAGAAGAGGTGGGAGAGGTAGACATACTTGAAGTAACTTTATAGAAATACATCATAATTTCAGTCTGACATTTTTTATTTTTTCATTTCTCTAAGAATGCTTTGAATAAGTAGCAAGACTGAATCAGTAATAAAAAAAATCTCCCAACTGAAAACAAACAAACAAACAAAAAAAAACCTCAGGACCAGATGGATTGACAGTCAAATTCTACCAGACATATAAAGAAGATCTGGCGCCAGTCCTACTGAAACTGTTCTAGACGGTCCAGAAGGAGGAAATCTTTCTTAACTCATTCTACAAAGCAAGTATCACTCTGATACCAAAGTCAGGAAAGAATGGAACAAAAAAAGGAAACTACAGAACAATATACCTGATGAATATAGACACAAAAATCCTCAACAAAATACTATCAAACTGAATCCAACAGTACATCAAAAGGATAATTCATCACAATCAACAACATTGCTGGTTTTATATGAGTAATGCAAGGATGGTTCAATATATACAACTTAATAAATATGATTCAATAGGGAGAGTAAGAGCTGCTTAGAGTTAGTCAAAAGACAGGCAGTAAGTCAGGAATTGGAGCTATGGAGATTGATCTCTGAAAAGAATTTTAGAACTAAAGATATTGAAAGCAGAAAAACTCTAATAGAAAAAACTCTGTCATAGGAATAGGTGTAGCTAGACCTGAGATACCCTAAGTGAAGTGAACATTTCAAAATCAATATATTAAATCATAACACAAAATTATACTGTACAGCTTATAGAGCTTCACACTTCTCAAACTAATGCATATATACATTCACACACACATGCACACTTATACACATACAAAATATACTACCATGTTTCTCAAAAAATCAGACCTATCCATAAAATAAGCCCTAGCAGGATTTCTAAGCATTTGTGCAATATAAGCCCTACCCAGAAAATAAGACCTAGTGATGGGCATGGCTACACAGCGTATCTGCACAACCCATGCATTTCGCGGTGGAGTGGTAAAGAAGATGAGTAGCCCTTCTCATCTGCCCCATGGTGACAGCTACTATCCCAGAGGTGACCGGAAAGGTGCGGGCAGCCCCACCAACAAGGTCAGTTTCCCCTGTCAGGACCCGGACATCCTGCACTTGCTGCAAGCTGAGGCTTTGAGAGGAAAGTTTCCTCAGTGAAGTGAGAAGCGGGACACTCTATTTTAGGTATATGTGTCCCAGGGAGAAGGAGGAAAGCTGTGGTTGCCATTTTACTATGATGATGTTCCAGAAGAAGACGACTTAACTATATTTGAATAAATGTAGATTGTTGTATCGTACTTAAAAAAAAAAACACATCCCCTGAAAATAAGCCCTAGGGTGTCTTCTTGAGGAAAAATAAATATAAAACCCTGTCTTATTTTCAGGGAAACACGGTACATACATGAGGATATTTATTACTCTAAATTAGCAGGAAGCTAAAAGGTTGGAAAGATAATAAGACAAGAGGTTTAGCTTATTATCCTACCAGCAATTATATTAATGATTGTTACTTGAATATTTATTCTAATCAATAAAACAGGACAGTGATTTATAGATATCATTTTCCTATTCAATCATTTTACTGAAATATTTTTCGTATTCTCTTATAAAATAAGAAACTACAAAGTATCTCAATGTTCTAATAGACTAATGGGCTCTAACCAACATATTTTAAAAATTAGCTTGTTAATTTTCTCCTCATTCTGTTCATATGCATTGAAGATTTTTTAATAGTTTTAAATTTTGGAAAGAGACCTCATATTTCTCTTTCATATGCATAAATTTGATTTTTACTTTCAAAGAATGAATTCTTACCAGTTGCAACTTAATTCGTTTTTGATTTAACAATCAGTTTTATACACTCTTAGTGTCTGCTTAAGAAATATATTAATGTTACCTTTATTCACTTGTCCATAAGCAAATATCAGAATATTGAAAATGTCTCTAATTTTAGTACACAGAATATTTTTCAGACTATAAGCATTGGTCATTTATTTTTTTCATTAGCACAGAACATTACACTCAAAGATACATTCACCTCAGTGCCTTTCAGTTTTCTCAAAAGATTATTTCAAAGTGTAATTGTTTTATACAAAAGAGTGAACACTCATATGTTACCATGGTATTGACTGTTACGAATCAATATGGATATGCTCGTACTATCCAAGCAGGAATATAGAGAAAAAGCACATTATGCTCTCACATTATGCTCTCACGTAATAATTACAGGATGCATCTTCCCTGTGGATGATTAATTTCATATGATGAGCAATATACTTGAAATTAATATATGAATCAACTAGTTACTATCTTCTACTAATCCAGGATATTTCATGGAAACATCGCTTCCATGAACTTTAAACATAAATGCCAAAATGAAAATCAGAAAGATGTTCATTGTACTTCTCTAGAAAAAGAAGAAAATGAAACTTTCTCATCATTTAGCAAAATTTTTAACTAAATGTTTTATACTCTGTTTTTGGAAATTTATGGAATTTACTCTGTTTACCTTGTCAAATAAGTATCAAAATAAGAAACTGTACTGAAAACAAAAACACCTTTCAACTTAGAGTTGCAATGAGATGATCATCGTTTAATGGCTTTGTAAGAAAGGAATTCAACATTCACTTTCTATAATAATAGTGCTGTAATTTGAATTCAGTAAAGTGTCTATTAGTGAAAGGTCCTCATCTAATTAAGCACAAACAAATGTATCTTAATTCATGTCCTCAACAGAAGTAATCCCTTTATATCACAGCCAAGTTCAGTGCTTCCAAAGGATTTAAATAACTGAGAAAGGTGCTTAATCAAAACAGCTAGTTATTCCAATTAACTTTCTGTTAAACATGAATGATGCTTCATTTCTAATGTCCTGTGCTATAAATTGTGACAATTACTTTATTCATTGATTTGTTGATCAGCCAATAAATATTGAATAACCACTATATGCATAGAACTTCTCAAAACTTTGAAAGTTTTTTAACAAAAAGGAACTTTCTGGGAGGGGGCCAAGATGGTGGAGTAGAGGCAGCCTGTACTTGCTGCTCTCAAGAAGATCAAAGGTTGAGGGTAGATATTCACTCGTGGATGGACTGTTTCAAAGAACATTGTGAATCATCAGTGAACTGACCAGAGACACCCAAAGCAGGGGGAGAGATGCAAGATGATCTGCTTGGCAAGACCAAAAGGTAGGCAGAGATGTTGCATCAGAAAACAGGTGCAGCGGGGATCTAGTGGCTGCTGATCCTGGGTTTCTACAGCTGACACCACCCTGAGCTCTCACCTGCATGGTGCCAGGTCTGGGCTGGAGAGTGAGTGGGCAGGGAGAATGTTCCACTGTACCATGTCCTGTGAGTGGGAGCCAACTGCCACTCCCCCCCAGTGTGGAATCTGAGCAGAGAAGGTGCCTCAGGAGGCACAGGCACCACCTGGGAAGCCTTGGGCAACTGCCTCAGCAGGACCTAGGCCTGGAGAATACCCAGGCCATCCAGCATCCCTGGTCCACCTCTGTGGTCACTAGGCTGCTGGAACCAACTCCTGCCCACATGTTGTGCCCTGTTTCTGGAAGTCAAACATCCCTTCCCTCCCCCAGAGTGGAATCTGAGCTAAGGTGATATCTCAGGCTCCACAGGGATCTTCTTGGAAACCTTGGGAAACTGCCTCAGTGGGACCTAGGCAATGAGGAGAATTCAGGCTGTCTAGCAGCCCCAGCCCTCCCTGAACTGCTAGAACTGACTCCTGCCTATGTGACTGGGCATCGGCAGTACCCACACTGGTGGAACAGCCCCTCACCTCTGCAGTACTGCCTCTGCAGTCCTCAATTTACAGCTCTGATGCTCTCATAGTGCCTGGGACTGAGGCTCTGACTCTGTGGTTCCAGTGTAGTGCCTGGACCCCAAGACCTGACCTCTGAGTCTCCAACACTGCTGCTTGGCTCACAGAACCAGCCTGAAGTCCAACACTTTGTCAGGGACCCCACCGGCCTCAAGCCTTATTACACTTGGACCTGGTTTGAGGAAACACCCATGGCCCAGACACTCATGACTGCTGCCTAGATAGCCTCATACAGCTGCCACTGACACCTCTACAGGGAGAACCTGGCAAAGGAATCCCTGCCAGCCTCCATGGAGAGGCTCCCGCACAGTCCCCAACTTGAACTTCAAACAACAATCTGGAGAATAACTCACTACACCAAAAAAGGTCACATTCAGCATTGGCTTGAACTGTGACAATCACAGGGGAATGGGACAAGACAGGGCAGCTGCACTACAGGCAGCTGTACTACAGGCTCTCAGTGCACCTGCCTCTCCCCTGCCAGGTCAACATTCCAGAGTAGTACACAAAAGTGCAATTTAGGAACCTACCTTTTTTTTCAGTAAGAAGAGTTCCCAACATAGGTCAAGAGGTCCCCTGCAAACCTATTAGCTAGTGGGGCCTAGGGGATCTGTGTGATCCCAGAGCTTGGACAATCTGAGTAGGCTTCCATCCTGGTAGAGAGACAAAGATCTCTCTCCAGAGTGCCAGCTCTCCATCCAGACTCTTTTCCTCCCCTATCCCTTCCTTATCCCCTGCTAAAAAGTGACATGGGTGCCCAAAAGGTGAATGAGCTGAGACTCTCAGGAGCAGCTGCTCCCCTCTGTTGGTGCATCCATTACATTGAAGCTCTCATAGAGAGTGAGGCTGACATAATTCCTCTTAAAGATATGTATTATACTAAGGAGTGCTCAGACTGAGTTTCTTGCTCACTGGCCCTCCCCAGTGCTCTTCACCTGGCTTCTTCAGCAGAGCTGGTCATATTCCAAAGTGGAGAGACATTAAACCTGCTTGAGTACTCCATGGACAACTTGGGACCAGCACATTTCATCCTGGCATGGTCAGGGACTAAACTTGGGAGATGAGGGAACAGGCCTTCAGGCCCCTATACCCTCAGGACTCAATGATGTTGCTCAGGGACACGGGGGGAAATTTGTGAATTAATCTTTGGAGGTAAGGGAGCCTATGCAGGCAGAACTGAAAGGAGAGTGCAGTGTGGGTCCAAGCTACAACACACTCACAGAGCATCCCTCCCCCACAGGAAAGCCATGCTTTGAGTCAAGGGTGGGATCCTAGGCAGAGAGGCTCACAGCCCATGATGCCACTGCCAGAGAGCTCAGCTAATTTGGGCACCAGAAGGAGACCTTGGGACAGGGAAGGATGGAGAAGAGTGAAATCCACTCCAGATAGCCAGTCTATGAATCTCAGACAGTCCCTCTCCCATGAGCAGACTTTCCAGATTGGTGGGGCAGTTTCATCCCCTTCTTGGTGGTTTTCCACAGCCTCCTGGGAGTGGACCCTCTTCCCCTGCTGAGGCAGCTCTTTTGCCTGCTATTGTGGAGCTAAAAGGCAGACTCGCTTGAGTCAGTCCTATGTAGTTTAACTTCTCCATCCACCTCAGCTATCGTGGTGAATAAGGAATCCCTTGGGAGCTGCAGGGCCCCATTCACTGTCTAGGTCATTCAAGTGCTTCTCCTGAGTGGTGAGAGCTGGTCACAGGTTCCAAAACACAACACTACAGCTAGATCTTTCTAGAAAGCACCACTTCCTGGCAGGGAGAACTACGTGTACAGCCCATTACAGAATTTACTGATACAGGGTGTGGCTTATTCTTAGCCACAAGCACCACATACTGTTTCAGAAATTAAACTGGGCATCACAATATAATTCACACTGTTAAGAAGAACACAGAGGTGGGGAAAAAGAAAAGATATTAAAAACCTCTATCTTCCCTCACAACAAGAGATAGGGATTCTGCCTCTGCACACAGTACACCACCACTATGGTCTACAAATAAGTAGCAACTGAGAAAACCACCACACTTAGGGTACCTAATAACCAAGGTACTCATCCAGAACCTAGATCCTTAGATTCCCACCAAAGTACCCAGAAGCAAAGCCATAGGTCCTTACCCAACCTATGCTACAGACACACACTTAAGAGTGTGTGGATGGGAAGGTCATCTAATCAAAAATTTTTTTTAAATGTGGTATACATATACAATGTAATATTACATAGCCACAATAAAGAATGAAATTCTACCATTTGCAACAACATGGATGGAAATGGAGAACATTATAAGTTCTACATTTAACAAATAAAATATGGACAAAACTTTTTAAAAAACAAAATAAAATCCAAGAACAAGAAGCTATTGTTTCTCCAAATTAGAAAGAATTAGCTCAAGAACTCTGGAAGTATAAAAAATCAGAGTGAAAGACAATCTAAAGGAGCATATCAGCTCTCTAGCAAAGGATACTAAATAAAATGAAAAATTTGAAGTGACAGATAAAATTTCAAAAGAAAGAAAGAAAGCTCAATGATATTAAAAATAAAATAGAAACCCAACTCAAAGAAACAAAGCAAAAATTCAGAAAATGAATGAAAAATTTACTAAAGGGATAGACATATTAAAAAACAAAATATAACTTCTGGAAATAAAAAATTTATTTAAGGAAATATAAAACACAGTGGAATTATTTTAAAATAGACTAGACAAAGCATAAGTAAGAATTTCAGAGCTTGAAGACAACTCTTTTGAATTAACTCAGTCAGCTAAAGGGAAAGAAGAAAGAATCAAGAACAAATAAAATCTATAAGAAATAGGATTATGAAAAATGGCCAAATATAATAATCACAGGAATCCCTGAGAGTGAAGAAGAAAAAACACAAGGTCTGGAAAACCTATTTGAGGAAATAATTGAGGAAAACTTCCCTGGCTTGACAGAGATTTTAGCATCCATATACAAGAAGCTCAACAAACACCTGGGAAATTCATTGCAAAGAGGCAATCACCAAGACATAGTCTGTAGACTGGCCAAATTCATCACATAGGAGAAATTCCTATGAGCTATGAAGCAAAAACATCAAGTAACAAAGAAAAATCCATGAGGCTAAATACAATCTTCACAGTGGAGACGTTATAAGCCAGATGAAATAGTTGCTCCATCTTCAGTCTTCTTGAATGGAAGAATTTTGTATCTTGCAAAAGAAGTTTCACATATGCCAGCCTAGAATTTTGTATCTTGCAAAAGAAGTTTCATATATGAAGGAGAAATAGACTTCTCCAGACAAGCCAACACTGAAAGAATTTGTCATGACCAGACCTGCCCTATAGGAAATACTCAAAACTGCATTATACATGCATAAACACAAGAGATACCCACCAGTGTAAAATCACCCAAAAGCCAAAGCTCTTAGATCATATAAAAACAACAGTACAAGAGGGAAAGCAAAGAAATGTTTCTACCAGCATGATGAACAGAATAACATCCCACGTATCAATTCAATCACTCAAAATTAATGGTCTCAGTGACTACTCAAAATACAAAGGCTGTCTGAATGGATAACAAAACCCAACCCAGATATCTGCTGTATCCAGGAAACACATTTAACCAACAGGAACTCATACACATTCAGGGAGAAAGGAAAGAAAAAAATATTACACACAAATAGAAACCATAGAGAGCTGGTTTAGCCATCCTCATAACAGATAAAAGGGACTTTAAATCAAGAGTGGTTAAGACAAACAAGGTCAATATTTAATAATAAAGCAATTATATAAGCAATTATATATTGCTTTATTAATTATATTAATTAAGCAATTATATATAGCAATTAAGCAATTATATATAATTATATATAATTATAAGCGCTTATATAAGCAATTATATATTGCTTTATTAATTATATTAATAATTATATAAATATTTATTTAATAATAAAGCAATTATATAAGCAATTATATATTGCTTTATTAATAATAAAGCAATTATATAAGAAGACATAACAATCTTAAATGTATATGCACCTAAAACAGGAGCTCCCAGATTCATAAAGCAAATCCTACTAGATAAAATCAGAAAGAAAAACAGTAGCATTGTAATTTCCAGGGACTTCAACACCCCACTGACAGAGCTAGACAGATTGCTGAAGGCAGAAAATCAATAAAGAAACACTGGACATAAACAGGACTCCAGAAAAATGGACCTAATCAACATTTACAGAACATTCTACACAAACACTACTGAATATACATTCTTCTCACCAGCACACTGGACATTCTCCAAGATTTGTCATATCTTTGGCCTCAAAACATGTCTCAACAAATTCAAAATTATCAAAAGCATTCCATGTATCTTCTCAGACCATAGTGAAATAAAACTGGAAATCAATTCCAAGAGAAACACTCAAATCTACATCAAATCATGGCAATTAAACAACCTACTGCTGAATGCCTATTCAGTTAATAATGAAATTATAATAAGATGGAAATCAAAAGACTCCTCAAACTTAATGACAAAGGAGACATGAGACATAAGCTATCAAAATGTATGGGATTCAGCAAAACCAGTCCTTAGGAGAAAATTCATACTATTGAATGCCTACATCAAAAAGACAGAATGAACACAAATTAACAACCTAATATCACATCTCAAGGAATTAGAAAAGGAAGAGCAAACCAAACATAGAGCCATCAGAAGACAGGAAATAACAAAGCTCAAAGCAGAACTAAACAAAATAGAAAACAAAAAAGCAATACAAAATAACAATGAAACAGAAAATTTGTTCCTTGAAAAGATAAATGAAATTGATAGACCTCTAGCTAGATTAACCAAGAATATAAGAGAAATATCCAAATAAGCTCAATCAGAAATGGAAAAGGAGATATTGCAACTGATGCCACAGAAATACAAAATATCCATGAATACTATGAAAATATCTTTGCACATAAACTAGAAAACATAGAGGAAATAGTCAAATGCCTGGAAAAGCAAACCTCCCAAGACTCAAAGAGGAAGATATAGACCTCCTTAACAGACCAGTAATGAGCAGCAAGATCAAAGCAGTAATAAAAAATTTCCCAACAACATAAGGCTCTGGACCAGATGGATTCACAGAAGGATTCTACCAGACTTACATACAAGAGGTGGTAATTATACTGCAGATATTATTCCATAACATCAAGAAAGAGAGTATCCTCCCCAACTAACTCTATGAAGCCAGTATCACCTTGATTCCAAAGCCATGAGAGGACATAGCAACAACAGAAACAACAACAAAGAAAACTACAGAACAATATCCATTATGAATATAGATGCAAAAATCCTCAAAAATATCCTATAAAACCAATATCAATGGCACATCAAAAAAATAATCCACCATAAATAAGGTGACCTCATCTCAGAGATGAAGGGATAGTTTGAGATATGTAAATCAATACATGTGATATACCACATAATCAGAAGCAAAAACACAGATCATAGGATCATTTCAATAGATCCATAAAAAGCATTCATCAATATCTAGGAGACATTCATGATAAAAACCCTCAACAAACTGGGCATAGAAGGAACATATCTCAAAATTATAAACACCATATATGACACAGCCAACATCATATTGAATGAGGAAAAGTTGAAAGCATTCCCCCTAACAACTAGAATAAGATAAGTGTGCCCACTGTCACCCCTTCTATTCAACATAGTTCTAGAAGTCCAAGCCAGAGCAATTAGGCAAGAGAAAAACCTAAAGGGTATCCAAATCAGGAAAGAGGATATCAAACTATCATGTTTTGCTGACAGTATGATCTCGTATCTATAAAATCCCAACGATGCCACAAACAGACTCCTGAAAGTGATAAATAAATTCAGCAAGGTATCAGGTTACAAAATCAATGTACACAAATAAGTAGCATTTCAATATAGCAACAATTGTCAAGCTGAGAGTTTTTATAATAGCTACAAAGGATATAAAATAACTAGGAATATGCATTCACTTTCACAAGGAGGTGAAGGATCTCTACAAGGAGAACTAAAAATCACTGAAGAAAGAAATTGCAGATGACAAAAACAAATGGAAAAACGTATTCTCATAGGTTGATAGAATGAACATTGTTAAAATGTCCATATTGCCTAATATGATTTACAAATTTAATGTGATCCCCATGAGAAAACTAATGTCATATTTCACAGATCTAGAAAAAATAATTTTATGCTTCATTTGGAAGAAAAAAAGAGCCCAAATAGCCAAAGAAATCTTAAGCAAAAAGGACAAATCTGGAGGCATCACACTACCAGACTGCAACTATACTACAGAACTATAATAAGTAAAATGGCATAAAAATAGAGATATAGACCAATGAAACAGAACAGAGAACCCAGATATAAAACTATCTACCTAAAGCCAACTGATCTTTGGCAAAGCACACAACATAAACTGTGGAAAAGAAGCTCTATTCAGTAAATGGTGCTTGGAAAATTGGATAGCCACATGTGGAAAAATGAAATAGGACCCTTATCTCTCACCAATTACAAAAAATTAATTCAAGATGATTAAAAGACTTAAATGTAAGGCATGAAACCATAAAAATTCTAGAAGAAAAAAAGTAGGAAAAATTCTTCTAGACATTTGCCTAGGCAAAGAATTTATGACTAAGACTCCAAAAGCAATTACAGCAACAACAAAAATAAATAAGTGGGAATTGATTAAATTATAAATCTTCTGCACAGCGAAGGAAATAATAAACAGAACGAACAAGCAACATACAGAATAGGAGAAAATGTTCACAGACTATAACATCTGATAAAGGTCTAATATCCAGAATCTACAAAGAACTCAACATATTAGCAAGGAAAAAAACCAAAACATTCATTAAAAAGTGGTCAAAAGACATGAATAGAAGTTTTCAAAATAAGATAGACAAATGGCCAATAAACATGAAAAAAATTCTTAACATCACTAATCAGGGAAATACAAATTAAAACCACAATGAGATATCATCTTACCCCTTTCAGAATGGCTATTAATAAAACAGTCCAAAAAATAATAAATGTTTGCATGGATGCAGAGAGAAAGGAACACCTATACACTGTTGGTGAGACTGCAAATTAGTACCACCCCTATAGAAAACAGCATGGAGATTCCTTAAACAACTAAAGGTAGACCTACCATTTGATCTGGCAATCCAACTTCTGGGTATTTACTCAGAGGAAAAGAAGTCATTTAATCAAAATGACACCTGTACTCAAATGTTTATTACTGCACAATTCACAATCACAAAGACATGAAATTGACTTAAGAGCCCATCAAGTCCTGAGTGGATTAACAAAATATGGCATATATATACCATGGAATACTACTCAGTCATAGAAATAAATAAATTAATGTCTTCTGCAGCAATTTGGATGGAACTGGAGTCCATTATCCTAAGTGAAGTATCTCAAGAATAGAAAAAAATCCTCCACGTATATTCTCTGTTAGTTTGGAACTAGTCAATGGGCACACTTGGGCACAGAGAGAAGTAAAAGTCATTGCATATCAAGAAAGAAGGAGGGAAGGGGAGAGGAGGAGTAAAAACCTACCTAATAGCTACAATGAACACTATTTGGGGGATGGGTACACTAATAGCCCTGACTTGAGCATTATAAAAGCTATCTATGTAACAAAAACATTTGTACCCCCTTAATATTTTTAAATTAAAAAATAATAAAGTATAAAAAAGACCTTTCTGGTAATCAAAGAAAATACAATCAACTAAGAATTAAAAAGCATATAGATAATTATTTAAAATACAATATAGTAACCATTAAATCAATAATATCCCAAAATTAGAAATATTATCTGAATTTCATGACTTCTCTTCATAATCATTATTATAATACATTTTAATAGACCTTTAATTCTGAAATTTTATTTGACTTCTTCTATGACAATCTCATACTCATAATGAAGATAGTGGTGATGCTAGCTAACAGTTATTGGACATTATGTGTTAGTCACTACTCTAAGTATCTGATATTTATTGACTTAGTAGATTCTCACAACATCTCTATAAAGTAGATGGCATTATATTAATGGTTTATAGACAGAGAACCTGAAAAACACAGAGCTTAAGTAATCACCCCTAGTTCACTTGTCTTGTATGAGCAGAGCCAGGAAGCAAAACTAGCCTAAGTAGCTCCAGAAGTTACATTGTCAACCACCACATAATGCTGTCTCTGCAATCATCATTTCATATATCAGAAAATATCATGAAATGTGCTATATACCAGAGAACTCATATACAGTACCACTTCTCTTTAGTAGGCTTTGACAAACTTCCTATAAAATGATAAGTAGTAAATATTTTAGGCTTTATAGACCACATAATCTCTGTTGTAAATATTCAGTTTTCTGTAGTAATGCAAATTAGACATATACTATGTAAATGAATGGGTGTGGCTGTGTTCCAATAAAACTTTATTCACCAAAAGGCAATAGGTTGGATTTCATCTGTGAAATGAAAGATATTAATAAGACTAAAAATATCAATACTTTGAGCTAGACATCCCAAGATAAATCTATGCAAACTTGTAAAAAAGATTTCTATCCTCTCACATCTTCAATTAGCTCCTTGACATTCTTTCCAATAAGTTCTAAGTTCTGATTAATTACTTCTGTCCCACCTGCTGTGTCACCTTAGACAAATTAAGATTTAAAGAATTTAGTAACTTTTCCAATCTGAAAAATGGGCCAAATAATATGATTGTCCTATTTAATCTCAGATTTCCATAAGACTCCTGGATTTCTAAAATCTCCATTATCAGGACGACATTGTCCCTTAAACTGAATTTTTCCAAAATTGGCATTCATTTTTTAAAATCAATTTTATGAAGCATAATGTAATTATACTGTAATGTGGTTATATGAAGTATACATTTTGATGCATTTTAACAATTTATACACCAATTTAAGTAGTATCACAGTCAAGATATAGAACATTTCCATCACCATAAAATTATTTTGTGCTCTCAAGCAATCACTACCCCCACCTCAGCACCAGACAAGTATTGGTCTGCTTAATTATACTATAGATTATACTTTTTGTTTCCTATAGTTTCATATATATGGGTTCACACAGTGTGAATTTCTGTAATTTTCTTCTTTTTCTGTATTATTTTGAAGTTCATTCAGTTTTTGCATGTATCAATATTTATTCATTTTATTTTGAGTTACAGTTCATTGTACAAACATACCAGGATTTGTTTAACAACTCACTTGTTGGTAGAAATTGGCTTGCTTCCAGTTTGGGGTTCTTATAAATAAAACTGGTATAAATACTCATATGTAAATTCTTATGTGAGCATTTATTTCATTTCTCTAGATTAAAATTTGGAATCATATGGAATGTGTCATTTTAACTTTAAAAGAAATTTCGAAACTATTTTAAAGAGGAAAACATTCCCATCAGCTATATAAGAGAGCTCCAGCTGCTCTACCTTCCTTCCAGCACTTGATAGTGTTAGTCTTTTTATTTTTAACCATTTTAATGATTGTGTAGTGACATCTCAGTGTGGCTTTAATTAATTTGCATTACCCTAATAGCTAATGAATCTTGAATATCTTTTTCATGTCCTTATTTGCCATCCATGCATCTGAATGCCTGTTCAAATTTCATCTGTTTTATTTTTTAAATTAGGCTTTTGATCTTATTGAGTTTTTAGAGGTCTTTGTGTAGATTCTGGACCTTTGTAAATGTTCATTTGTGTAGATTCAAGTTGTTATCTCCTATTATATTTCTTCTGCCTGCAGAACTCCCTTTAACATTTCTTGTTATGCAGGTGGACTGATAATAAATTTTCTCAGTTTTTCATTTTTTAAAAAAGTCTTTATTTTTGAGAGACATTGTCCCAGGGTATACAATTCTGAGTTAAAATTTGATTTTCTTTTTGCACTTTAAAAAATGTCACTTTATTGTCTTCCTGCTTGTACAATTTCTAATACAATGTTTGGTATATTTTTTACACATTGACTGCCACACTAGAAAAAAAGTTTTTCCTTGTGACCACAGTGTTTAATTATGAAAATAGAATAGAAACTTCAAAAACAAATTATCCTTTCCAATTTAATGAAAAATTTGTTATTTTTATTGTTTTCTGTGCATGAATTATATACACCTTGAAAAATAGTTCTTGTGGCTCCCAAGGTGAAGAGGTGTGAGTTACATACACTTCACACCTGGGCTCAAAACTAGCATGAGTTAAATACAACTTACAGGGTAGTTAATATGTTAAATATTTGTTTCTCTGCATGTAATGTGTTTTCTTTACCCCTCTGGGTGCCTTCAATACTTTGTCTTTACCTTTGATTTATCTGTTTAAGAATAATGTATCTAGGAGTTTGTGTGTGTGTGCATGTGTATGTGTGTGTGTGTTCTCACCTTGTTTGAAATTCTCTTAGGTTAGATCTGTAGCTTGGTAACTTCTATTATTTTTGTATGTTTCTAAGCTATTATCACTTCAACTATTGATCATTATCACTTCAAATATCTCTTCTTCTCTGTTCTTTCTCTCTCTCCCTGCTGGGAATTCTAATTTTACATATACTAGACCACTTGATGATATCTTACAGCTTTTGCGTACTAGTCTCTTCTCTTTGTGCTTCAGTTCAGGTAATTTCTATAGGCCTTCCCGCAAGTTCAATTCTTCTATCAACATCTGTGTCATGTGTACTGATGAGCCATTTCATGGCATTCTTTATCTGTCACCATTTTTTTTCTTAGCATTTCAACTGAATTCTTTATCGTAGCTTCCCTCTTTTTCCTGACATTATCTATCTGCTCTTGCATGTTCTATAGCTTTTCTATCAGAGACTTTAACACATTAATCTTAGCAATTTTAAAAGTTTTGTCTGATGGTTCCAACATCTGAGTGATCTCTGAAACTGATTTTGTTCATTGCTTTGTGTTTTTACAGTAGCTTGTTTATTTTTGCATTTTGTGTTTCTTAAATTTTTTGTTAAATTTCAGATATTGTATGCATGTCAATAGTGACATTGGTAAATTATTTTCTGGCCTGGAAATAGGCATATTTCTTCTGCTTGGCACTCCATGTGAGGGAGATAGGCTTTCTAGTCACATGCTGAGATGGGTTTGGATGTTGTTGCAGCTATAGTTACCCTCAGTGCATTTCCAGCTTCAAATTTGTCTACCTTTTCCTTGTAGTGAACAGGAGGACTTGGTTGCCAGGCAATTTTGCTCCATCTTTATATTTTACCTTCAAGTGTCTCATGATTTTTCAGGCTTTTGCTCTTCCCCAGCAGTGGATAGCTAATGCCAATTTTTGATGTTTGCCAGCTTGGTGGTGCAAAGCAGATGAGGTGCTCTGTTGTTCTGATTCAGCCTCAGTTTTAAGCAGACTCCATATTCCTGTGTCTTTGTGATGGGGGCTTTTGAAATAATACTTTCCATATTCCAGCTATAAAAAATTTCTAATGATTTGGGCTTAGGACAACCTCCTGTCCCTCTCTCAAGGATATAAGAATTTTTACTATTTATTTTCCCTGCAAAAATGGAAAGTAAATGAAATTATATGCTACCATAATCCAGGAAGTCACCTGGTGATTTGCAGTTTTATGGAGTATCAAAAAGTAAGTATGTCACCTTTCTCCCTACACTGTGCTATTGATACTGAGATATTAGGCTCAGTTAAAGAAGCAAGGCATAAATGAATATGTACTGTATAATTCCTTATATAAGGTTTGGAGATGGGAAAACTAAGCTGTAGTAATATAAATAAGAACACTGGTAGCTTCTAACAGGGAGAAGTGAGTGGAGAATGTCTGAAAATAGATGAAAGGGAAGTTTATTATATGATAATAATTTCCTTTCTATTGATTTTAATGGTGGTGAAATGATATACATTTTCAAAACTCACAGTACTGTACTCTTAACATCTGTGTATTTTATTACATGTAAATTATACTTCAATAAATTTCAGCTATAACCAGATCAAAAGACAGATGAAATTCAAATCAGAGATTAATGACCTTAGAAAAATAGAGGTCAATAGAGAGTTTTACTTCTATAATTATAAGTATACTTACAAATTTAAACTATTTTAATGTGCATTCTTTAATTTTTACTGGTCTGGTCACGAGTACTTTTTTCTCCTCTTTATACATGAAGTCTTCCGACTTCAAATTTGGTTCTAATTGGAAAAGTTGGCTACCTCATGAGTCAGAAATATTACAAAATGTCAAAGAAATGCAATAATAGCTTGCTATAATCTACAGAGTCACCTGGGAGGTTTGCAACTCTATGTAGTAAAAAAAAGAGAATGTATTCTCTTTGTCCCCATACTACACGGGTAACAATGAGGATCTCTCTATATATCACAGAAATCCCTACCCTAAATAGCTATGGAAATATTCTTTAGCAAATGCCTGCAATAAAATGCATTGTTATAATTTTTCTTTTCCAATTAATTGACAAGAAAGTTTTTGGCCAATCCAATTTATTTAGTGTTTTCAGAGCACCTATCAAACAATGGGCTTATATTAACATTAGACTAATTAAAAACATACATTTGTTGCTTTGTTCATTTGCCTACTACTTATTACTAGGGTGCTTGGTGTATTTTAGTAGGACTGTTCTCTTACAAATTATAAGAGGACTAAACATATAGTCATCTAAATAAAATGTTGCATCAATAAAGTAGATACCATTATCACATAAATGTGGTTATGACGCTGGTCAAGCAATGCTTCACACACATAACACAAAAAGAGTTTTTTCGGTGTATGCTGTAATCACAGTTTATAATGTGGTTCTTAATCATTGATTCTCCATTAAGATAGGGAGCCATTGCTTATTTATGTTCCTTTTGATTTAATGTTCATGCAAAACATTGGCCCTTAAAGATGAACTTAAGTTCAAGGATGGTAATGGCTGTCCATTTGTAATTTTGAAGGTGCACAGGATCACTTTCTAATAGCCACTTATATACTAGAACACACATTTAATAATCCAAAAACCGTCACTATCATTATCACAAGTCTTACCCTATTTCCCATCACTCAGAGGTATACCTGTGCAGACAGGTGCTGCTTAATGACAGAAATGACTAACATGATACTTGACGGTTTGGACCTCAGAGAGTGACTCATAATATGCTTCATGGAAGGCCAGATAATTTGGCTCAAATTGAGCTTTCTTATTTCCACTTGCTATACACACTAGTCCTGGCTCCCTACTGATGTTACTTCCCTGATATCATTTGTTCAGAATGTATTACCTTTTGCATTTGTTCTTGTCTCTGCCTGCTGGGCTTGTGATTGGCTCAAGTGAAGCAAAGCCAAGTAGATATGAACATTTGTTTAGTGTCAGATATTGACTACCTCCCAGGACATCATTATTGCAGGATTTCCCCAGCATTTGGTGCTGATTATAGTACCCAAAGCCACTGGCAGATTATTTTCAGAAGGATCTTATGGCTTTATCATCAAAGTAAAGTTTTATACCATAAATGGAAGATCCCCTTAAAAAAAATTATGGGGCTGAAGGGGAATGGCTAAGTAATGCCAATTTCCTCCCTGACACTATTGCTTATATTTTATTAACTTTTAAAAAAAGGCTTTTTTTTCTATTCTGGTCACACAGTATGAAAGACAGAGGAAATTAAGAAATGGTTGGGACTGGAGGTCATAAAGCTGGCATTTCCTCCTTGGTCACATAGCAGATAGCCAATGCCTATTCAAACATCAAAGCCACCCTCTTGTTTCTTTCCAGTGTTAGGTAATAGCACTCTAAGCTGGAATCTTCTTCCTCTGTCTTAAGTTTCTTGATTCCTATTTTTGCCTCCTCACTAATTAATGTAGTGCTGAGTTCCACTGAGATAGTAAATCAAACGATAATGTCCCTTTCTGATTTGCCAACTTAGACTGTTCGTTACTTCTAAGAGCCTTGCTTTTGGCACTCTATATATAACTTGAATTACCTATTAAATCAAAGAAACAACCTTAAGACTCTGTGAGCAGCGTTCATTTCCCCATGATTTTTTTCCTGAGGCATAATAATCACATACTCTACGCCATAAGTAGCAATGATAGAACAGAAACAAAGAGTTGTACTAAGAGAAACAACCACACATCTGAAATCTAACTTTATATCATATTTCAGTCTCAGTTCCTGTTCTATGAAATGAATTATAAAAACGTATCTAGCATCCACTTGTTTGCCTTTGTTTTTGATTGTAAGTAGCTCATATGAGCACTTCCATAATGAAATCAACACATGATTTTTAATGTTTCTCAAATGTATTTGTTCAAAACTCAATATATTACTTGTTTTCTAAAATCGAAGCCCCATAGCTCTTGGATGAAACTCTGAGAGGTATTTTTCCCATCATCTCACCTCTTGCCTTTTCACACTGTGGAGACAACTATGGTCTATTAGAAAAAGCATTGATCTTGAAGTGGACCTAGTTTCAAGTTCCATTCCTTACCAGTTCCTAGCTATGTGGTCTCAAATAAGGTAAATAATATTTGTGTGTCTCAAATTCTTATTTGTAGAATAGGAAACCATGTACCTCACAAGGTTATCTGGGGGGCAGAATGATGTGGGACAATGTGCTCTGAAATTTTTTATATGTTAGAGGAAGATAAGGTCTGGTATAAGAGAATTCAGATTTATAAATAATCTTATTACAATGGAGTTTTAGCTACAACTGTAGGAATGTGACAGATACGAATGTAGCATATCTTATTTGATGATTATAGATTTTTCTTTCTAATTTTCATTCTTTAGTACTCAAATGTCTCTGTTTTGTTTGATTATGTGTGTGTATGTGTGTGTGTGTGTGTGTGTGTGTGTGTGTATGTATAGTGATAATCAGGGTGTTGTGGAAAACTCCCAGAATTCCCAGTATTGACAAAGGTCTCATGTAGTTACCAGGAGAGAATTTCATCTCCATCTTTGCCTCTGTCAGCAGTAAGCCATCAGTTTAGGGAACATAGCTGACAGTAATATAAGATGGTGTCACATCATTGGTGCCACTTTTTGGAAAATTATAGGATGCTGTGTTCCATTTATGTCAAATTTGGTGCTAAAGGATAGCAGAAATGCTAGTGTTGCTACCATAAAACCACTTCTCTCCTCTATGACAATGAGAAAACCAGCCATGTTCTTTATAGGCATAGGTCTGGTGATGACAATCTGTCAATCTGAGAAGTGCAGAAAGTACTAGCAAAACCAAAATGGTATATTTTTCTTCAATTTGGTTAAAAATTCTGAAGATTTTTCCTTTGCTTAACTGCTGGCATGATTTATTCACGAGTTACAATAGATGGAATAAACTTTTTAATTTACTATACCTATTTCTAATTAGATAGTTACAACTACTAAAATATTCACATGGAGAGCAATCATTTTAAGAGCCTTCACAGGAAGCAATTGTAAGATGCCTATATTTTGTGTAATTATATAGCTCATTCTTTGTCTTTCTCAAGAGAATTTTGTATGGGATAATAATTTCAGAAAATGATATTAATATATCTGTTGTCAGAGCTATATCCAGTCTTAATTTGCATCATTCATGCTCCTTTGAATATTTTATTTATACTAAAATGTCAACTATGCAACTGAAAATGGCCCAAAAGGAATATTAGCTATCCATATCTTTGGATAGAATGTTCCCATATCGTCCCTGATAATATTAGATGCTCTACGATACAGGTTTGCATACATTTTGTGCTTTTAGATGATTGCAGATGATCAAAAATTCCATACCCATAGTTGTCCAATTTATCTTTGTTTTCATAAATCTCTAACACAAAGTTACCCCTATAGAAGTGGTCGTGAGGTATTGAATGAGGACTAACTCAAATGATGCAGATTTAATTGAAGATACAGGAAAATTAATAAATGCTCCAGAATTAGAAGAATACTTGGTTCTTCATATAAGATTCTTGTACTCTCTGGTATAAGAAAAAAGGTTGAACTTTTTTGATGACCTTTACTATCAAGATTATATATATATAGATTTTATATATACATATATTTTTATATATTATATATGTATACATATATATATATTATATATGTATAAAAATAGACCAGGAATAAGAAAGGGTGGTTTTTATAAGAATGCAGTCTTCATAGCAATAACCATTCCATCTCTTTTCCTACCATTTCTTCTATACAAAGAACTTGAAACACGTATTTTTCTAAGTTCCTATAAATGATATCCTCTTATCAGGAAATTGCTGAATCATTGAAACAGTTCAGTCTCTCTCTGTGTTAGAGCACAGAAGAGGCAAAAGACAGGAGGCAGAGCATAAATTAGAGCCTATATTCCCTCCAGTTAAGTTAGCAATGGTAAGTGCCTTCTAATGGACACTTTGAATAGTTACAGGGGCTTAAACATTCTTGCCAGTACCTCCACGAGGGCCATCTACTCAGAAAATACTCCTACCCCCCACCCCTCCCCAAAACTGTACAAGGCTGTGAAGTAGGTGACTTGTGGTAAGGCTGAGAGTGAAGAATAAGTTGCATTTCAAGTTGTTCTCCTATTCCAGGAGTTCATGCCAAGAGATAAGTCTATTGACAAACTAGCAAATGCAAATGCATCATCAAGAGTGAGATGGCATTAGCACACAAAAATTGCAGAAGAATCAAAGAGCTAAGATAGTATTCAGCAAAGAAACAATGACAGCTAGCAGCATCATAGCACCCTCATAATCCTAGATATGTGGGATATGGAGCTACTCACATAGCTTTTGTCCAACAAGGCCAAACATATAAAGAAATGACTTTGTCTTCTCTCCCTCCTCTGCTTCAAGATGAGAATGAGAGTATTGACAAGAGTGTGGTGTAAAAGAAAAGATAATTATCTTCTCTAACCCCCACAGCTGGAGCTCTCAGCATAACATCTCTGGGAAGGGGAACAAGGAATATTTTAAATCAAATGTAAAGTTGAAGTATTTTGGTCTTATGAATAAGACCAAATTTTAATTACTGAAATGAGACTTTTTAAATAACTAAAACAACTAAAATTTTATAGACTCAGGCTAAACTATCATTAACTGTCATGCCAAATCATCATTGTGTCTGTGCATAAAGCCTAAAATTTTTTGTACATTCCTTTAATTTTTTTCACATTTATCTCTCCACAAGACATTCTGAGTCCAGATCATGTAAAAACTTCATGTTAATATATTGGAGATATAGTAAAATTGTTGCTGTTTTAATCTAGGACATTTAGGAATAGTTTGCAATTTAGCAATATTTTGGAATAATAAGGTTTTTTTTGTTTTATTTTCCAAATGATACAAACCTTTTCTCCTGTCAGGGCAACAGGTGATCATTCTGATTCTTAGTTTAAATTGAGCGAGTTTACCTGTGGTCAACCCCAAACTTCTGCCACCTGAGCAATATATGGTACTAGTATTACTGTGATATTTCAACTGGATGGTGTTAGGCAGCAGTTTGAGACTTTTTTCACTTTATATTTCAACTCTGGCATGACAATACCATGAGAATTTGCAGGACTATGCAGTTTCTGTTTTCTAGACCCTCCTCTATGGCACTTTCTTGGTAATATCTGAGTGTGTCTGTTTAGGGGAAGAATTCTTTACCCAACTGATTGGTTTTGCATTTGGGCTCTTCCTGATTTTGTTCCATTCTGATAGTCTCTACCTCGTTAAATCACAGTTGATTTTTGTTTGTCCCTGAAAAGATTCTCTATGGCATGACCATTTCTCAATTTACTTGTCCCAGCACAAATGCCCATCCCATTATGAAAATTGCTGCTCCTGTAACTTTCCTAAGAAAGGTTGATTTTCTCTGAGATTAAGTTTTTAAAGGTTTTCTTGTGTCTACTGCTTTTTGTTAGACACATAAAATATACAGCATAGTATAGTATAGTATATGATTTGCTTGTATATTTTTTCTCATGGAACAAATGTCTTTCACATTCTTCTATACCATGACTAGAAGAAGTCACATTTATAATGAGTGCTATTAGTAGCTATTTCATGTTTTAGTTTCTCTTGTAAAAATAATCACTTTTGCATATAACTTTTAATGGATATAATATTAATATTGCTCCTTCTTTCATTATAAATGTTAAACTGCTTATCTTGATTTTCTTTTTGCATTGGATAAAATTTCTCAAATGGAACAAAACAGAATAAAAGAAACCTTCAAACAAGAAACTATGTTGGTAATGGTAACACCACCAGAGTTTCACTACAAAATATAATGTTGGTTGTTAGTTCATGACAGAAAATTTTCATTAAGAACAGATCCTTCCATTACTAATTTTTACAAGGAATATTTGTTAAATTTATAGCACTATTTGAGAAGCTTAAATGGTTTTCCTATTTGGAGCCATGGATGTGAAAAATTATATTAGTAGATTTCCTAAGTTAATACCATTCTCTGATTTCTGGGGTGAACATATCTTACTCAAAGAGGATAATTTTTTTCCTACTGTAGTTTTGAAATTGACTCTGATAATGTTATATGGGAGTTCATGTCTATGTTATTTCAAAATAGTTTTTTATAACAAGAATGGGAATTGCCATAATTTGTAGGACCACATGTATTCCTAGCAGATATTCATATTTGGTGCAAGCAAATGAAGCTAACAACTCATTATTTACATGATTCTTGTCAGCGGCTAATAGTAATGCATCAGAGTTGAAATGAGACCTGAAACTTACCATAATTAATAGATGCTTTTTGCTTTTTATATACTCATTGTCAGTTTTAGCACCAAGTTGCACAACATCCCCTCTTTTTGTTTTACAAATGTCATAACATGTGAATTTTCTATTTCTAGAAAGTTTAAAATAATTTTTTGAAAATGTCTATTCCAGAAGTATTTTAGGAGGTGATTCCTTAATAACTTCTTCAACATCTTCTGTGGCTGTTGATTTATCAAGTTTTTTAAAAAAATAAATTCCTAATTCTTAGTAAGCTTTGCATCTTCAGAATATGGTATATGTCATATTTTTCTACTGTTGATATGGAGACAATCAATGAGAGGAACTAATTTTTAAGTCATAAAACTGAGATTATAGCACTATTAATAATTATAGTTATATGTCTATACTTTCCCCTTCTGGCTACATAAAAAAAATCAGTATTTTGTTGATTACTCGTGGACAATTATTTTCTAACTATCACATTGAATATTCTGGCCACAAAAATGGTCACCTCGTAAATGATGCTTTCTAGTATTTATACTCTTGTGTAGACAATTCTCCTCAAACTGGAATTGGAAATATGACTTTTTAGCAAGCATGCAGAGGATGGATGCTGTGTGATACTTAAGGCTGTGTCAAAAGAAGCCTTGCAACTTCTCCTGCGGTCTTAGAACATTTGCTCAGGGGGATGTCAGCTCCATGTAAGAAATCTGATCACCTGAGTTTACCATGCTGTGAGTAAGCCCAAGCCAGCCCTAGGGAGAGAAAAACATTCCTAGTTGAGCCCAATGAACCCACAAAAGTCTGAGAGATTTAAAAAATGTTATTTTAAGCCACAGAATTTTGAGCTGGCTTATTATGCAGCAAAAGACAACCAGCTTAAAATTAGTCCATTCGCTTTTGATGTTTGTCTGTTTTTGAGAATTTTTTTTTTTTTACTAATTTGATTGATACTCTGTTATAGGTAAAATGGGATTGAGGGGTGTAAAAGTCAGCTACCAAAAAAATTTGAAGGAATAGTCATACAAAGCCATCCTGAATTGCAGATTTGAGGAGCTTTCAAAACCACCCTCAGTTTTGATAATATGCTAGAAGGACTCACAGAATTTACTGAGAGCTATTATGCTCAGGTTACAGTTTATCACAGGGAAAGGATACAGATTAACATCATCAAAGAGATGAAACATGTAAGGCAAAGTCTAGGAAGTTTCTAAACATGGAAATCCCAGATGCTGTGTTTCCCAGATGCTGTGTTTCCATGGAGTGTTAAAATGGGAATGCTTCTTAGAAATGATGCATGACAATACACATGGAGTACTTCCAACCAGAGAAGCTCTTGGTGTCCTGTTTTTATTAGAGTTCCCTCACATATGACTGGTTGTGGCTGATCTCAGTCTGCAACCTCTCAGGAGGTTGAAGTGTTATCACATGACCCCAAACCCAGACCCTACATCACACTGTTAGTGTGGCTCAAAGCTCTCACTCAAATCACAGTGCAACTGTCTAGTTGGCCCAAAGCCCTCAGGAAAAGAAAGACAGTCCTGGCAGGCAGGGAAATTCTAACGGCTTAGAGATTGCCTCCCAACAGCAAAGAACAAAGTCAGACCTCTTTTGGACTTTACTAAAGGTGTTCTCCCAATTCTTTACTGAAGGTATTCTAGCTGTATCATTTCAGCAGACTCTTTCAATACATTCCATTAAAATGCTGCTGCCTCAAAGCACTACTGCATTATCTCTGCATAATCCTAACCCTAAGCAGCAATTTTCTTCTTTCTCTTCTTCTCCTGCCTAATAGTAAGAATCAATAAATTGCAAAAATTCTAAAGATTACGAAGCAGTGCCTCATATAGTGTATCTTAGCCAACAGGCACAGAATTGTGGTATTTGATGCTCATAGTTTTAAAAAAGTAGAGCAGTCTAAAGGGAGCAAAGTACCTAATTTATTATAATATATTCTAGAAGAATTCTTATAGCTAAGGTTGCTAGATTTGTCAATTAAAAGTACAATAAAATACAATATTGTCATTTAAATTTGAAATTCAGACAAACAATCAACAATCTTTGGAGATGAGTATGCCTGAAATATTATATACATATATATATACTAAAAATTTTTTATTATTTATCTAAGAATCTAACTTAAATAGGGATCTTTTATTTTATCTGGAAACCCTACACTTAGTAATCCTTTCAACCCAGTGATAGTTTTGAACTAAGAAAAAATATGATCATTGATTTGGACTTGTGAAAAAGTTCTTGAAAGTATATAAAAATGCTAAACTAAATATAGTCCTACACAGAGTGTTATTATTTATTATAACAAGTGTGAAAAGAATAAACTAACCTCAGAGTTGTTTATTCCCTCAAAGATTTAGATCAACAATTTAATAGGGCTAATTTAAACACTGACTCCTTGTTTTCTACTGATTTCTCAATGCCTAAATAAAAAAAATTTAATGTATGATGAGCTCAAAAGTTGTCAATATTTTGAACATTTGACCAATGATCTTATTGTTTCTATATTCCCCTAAAATTATTCAAGCAAATTAAGCTTTAAGCGATTTACCTGGATGATTTAGTGCTTCAACAATAAACAATATTCATGGCTGTGTCTACAAGCTAAACTCTAGCCACTCTAAACATTTGATTTAAAATAATGCACAATTAACTTTAGCTTCTTTAATAACATTATGTTTTGTTTTGACAACCAAATAGTGAAAACTTACTGTGTTCAACTTCTATTTTATTGGGATCAACAGACAGAAACCAAAAATAATTGTTACATGCTTTCTGATAGTACCAATTAGTTAGCATCATAAAGAAAGAGCTGTAAACAAGAACAGTGTTCCACCATGAATCATGAATTATAAATTTACAAATTGATTTTCTTATGCTTTTTCATTGACTTGAACCTTAAAAACATGCCATTGATTGAATATGTCCTCTATTGTATATGATGATGAAAAGGAAACCTGAAAAGACTGAAACAACAAAAAGTATAGTAATGCATCTATCTTAACAAGAACTATTGGTGGGAGAATCTACTTCTTCCCGTTTTTCTCACCAATCCAGTTATTGGAACTCTTTCATTATACTGAGCTATAATACATGGCATGTTCCAAGAGATATTGTGAAAGCAGGAAAAATCGTAAGCTACTGTAAGGGTGAACCATAAATTTACCTATTTTTGTCTTTGAAAATATTATAGACACAAGAAGTGCTTTAAAATTGTCTTCCTAAATTCTTCCTGTGAGAAATGTGGCTATTATTTTTTCCCTTTATATTCATGTCATTTACTCTTTCGCTTATTCATTATTTCAGATATGGATTGAATTCTTAGTACAATACCACACAGAATGGTATGTTCTGACTATTCAGAGATAAGTAACAACAGCTCCTTTCAATAAACTTATAAACTAGTGGCAAAAAATAGAGGAGAAAATCAATTATTGCAACAAAAAGTAAAAAGTGCTAACATCAGAGAAATGCATAGTGAGAACAAATGAGAATATTTTTATTCTCAAACTATTTGTGTGTTAGTGAAAGGAAGGTATATTAAAAACATTTCCACAAAGACATCCATAAAGTAAGTAATTATTCTTTATTTTTATTGAAACTTATTTTCTAAATATCTACCATGGAAGAGATTATTGGGGTGTGGAGTTCACACATGGAATGGGATAAATGTGAGGGAAAGCAAAAAATGTATAGGGGATTTAAAAATTCCACCCTGGTCTCAAAACATATTATGTGTAAAAACAAAACAAAATTAAAAAGTAGGCTAAACTATAGGTCATGAAGTGAAATGAGAAAAGCAGTATTTTGCATCTGGGTTCGCAACTGCTCAGTCCTGAGATAAAAATATTTAAATTTCATACTTCCTAAATTCTTCTCTTATTGGCTTAAATCCAGTAAATTTTTGTTTATTCATTTAAAAATTCAAATCAAAGCAAAAAATAAAAACTTCCACTTCAAATACCATCCAAAATCTCTCCAAAGTGTTAATTCTTATTCTTGGAAACTATTTTCCTTCAATTTAAGTCTAAAATATAATATCAACTGAGAAACTCAAATTACATAATAATGTCATTTTGAAGACCTATTGGATGTTTTGGCTGTGCTATTTTGTGGTAGTCCTTAATAGTCACCTTTATTGTGTGCTATTAAAAATTATAAGTCCTGGATTTCCAATCAATTAATACACATGAAGAATGAGTAGACTTCAAACACATTTATTAATTTCTCAAGCTCTGTGCTGGTCTTTTTTACTATTTAAAGAAGGACAACGATTGTGGACAGATGCAAAAGTGTGGTTGTGGATAAATATTCAGAAAATTAATATAGACTTCAGTCTTAGATCTTTCATGTAAACTGCAATTTAATAATATGGGGTTAGAGCAGCAAAAGTAAGAGACCAGATAATTTGATGTTCTGTCTCTTTTTGAAATTATGCACAACTATTAGAATTTATGTTTGTAAGATTTTGGAAGTATCTTAATATCATCAACGAAGATTAGACTCAACTTTTTCAGGTATCCAATTATTTTGGTCTAAAACATTTTATTTAGAATATTTCAAAATCAAAGTTGTGTTCCTTAATGAAAGCTGTATGATACTTATGTAATAGTTCAATAAATCATTCACAATGGAGAAAATTCACTAGATAAAAAATAAAGTCATTGAAGGAAAAAAGGGTGTATTTCTAATAGACATCCTTCAAATCTTAACTGTTATATAAAACCAGTAACCAAATATGATAATTCAACTTTCTTTCTTTAGGGTTTACTGCAACTATTTATTTTGATAGGTCATAGGGCTCTAAAATCAAGATAATCTATAAGAACAAGACTGAGGATTTTAGCTGTTATAATGGCTGATAATGCCATTCAATGGAGACTGGTAATGCCTTTATGGGAGATTTATAAGGTCAAAATAATTTCAAGCATGCTATTTACTGATCATTTGTCCACATATTAGAGGTAAATGTGAAACTGTTTCTTGTTTATTTTTGTAAAAAATATTTTTATACAAAGAATTTGTCATTCGATTATAACATCAAAGATTCATATTTATCACTGCTATAAGCTGTAATAATAATAATAATAGTCTTTAAACACTTACCTTGTACAAGGTGCTCTGCTAAGCATTCTTAAAGCTATACACAAAAGACATGGTAATATTATTTTTTCTGTACTATATACAATGAAACTGAGATTTGGAATGGTTAAGTAAATTATCCAAGGTCACATGGTTACTAAATGACAGGACTGAAATCAGGGTCTGTCTGACTCTAGAGCCCATGATCTGAACTATCATGCAATATTGCCTTCTTTTTCAACTGAAAATTATTAAGACCTTATGTCCAGAGAACAAAGGGAGTATCTCTTTGTAAAGATACATATTCTGAGAAAAATTAATAAAGATAGTGGATCTTCTTATTTTTTTTGTTTTTGTCTCTTCATGTTTCTTGTTTTCTGGTTTTAATTTGTTGTCTCTGTTCATTAGTTTTGTATCTTTTTCTATCTTAGTATTTTTTTTCCTTCCTTCCTTCCTTCCTTCCTTCCTTCCTTCCTTCCTTCCTTCCTTCCTTCCTTCCTTCCTTCCCTCCTTCCTTCCTTTCACCCTCCCTCCCTCCCTTCCTTCCTTCCTTCCTTCCTTCCTTCCTCCCTCCCTCCCTTCCTTCCTTCCTTCCTTCCTCTCTCCCTCCACCCTCCCTCCTTCCCTTCCTTTTTCATTTTGTCTGTCAATCTGTCTGCTGTTCTTTCTCTCTTCCTCTGTCTCTCTTGTGCACACACACCACAGTGTTTGGATCATGCAGCTGAATATTTAATAAGATCACATAAAGGAAGCAAAGTGAAGAAAAAAAATGTCTCATTCAATCCTCTAGTTTTTCAAATTAAACAGTTCCCAGAAACTTATGATAGCAAAGAATATTTGTTTAATCACATGTACGTCTTTGTCAAAAGAGCTTGAAAATATATCATCATTAGCCAAAGTCAACTGAATCCCCATCAAAATACCAATGTTATATTTCACAGATCTAGCAAATGCAAAAAGATGGTAAAATCGTAAGATATAGTTAAGTTGTTTCCAATGAAGTTTCAAATAAATATAATTTCTGTTTAATCAAATTTTTTATTTATTTGGAATCTACAACCGTGATATCCACTGGCTTGATTCAAAGGAGATGTGAGATAATTTATACATAAAAAGAGTTTATGAAACCTATACTCCTTTAGAAGAAAATATCTCAAACACTGTTATTAGAAATCAGTCCAAAGTTAAAATGTTGCAATCTATGAATTATTTTGAGAAAAAAAAATCTTATTCATAAAAATATATATGGTGAATGGTTGGTTGTTTCATGCGAATTAAGGGTCTTGAATATTTGTTCTAGGAAAACTCAAAGAAATAATTGTGGAAGTGCATAATAGAAGTTCTAATATCAGAAACAGCATTACTTTAAGCATTTTCTAGTAAGAAGAGCCATGACAGCAGGAGGACATGTCTGTTTTCTTCCCTTTGTTCAGATGCAGAATTGTATGTTTTAGAAAATATCAATGGATTATTTTGGACATAACCATAATGTAGCTGCTCCAACAGGGTTTCTAGTAATCAAAGTTTTGCTTTTCTTTCTTATTATAAAACATTCAGATCACACTTTTAATCAGAACATGTCAGAATATGTAATTTTGATTTTCCATTACATATATTGTACCTTATATGAACAAATTAGAAGGCATTTGGAATAAGTAATTAATACAGAATAATACTATATTTATTAAAATAAAAATTTAAACTTCTTCCAAAAAGGAAGAAAAATAGTCCAAATAAATCAAAATGATTAAAGTGCCCTTTCATTTATCTTGTTTATATATTTGTAAAAATATTTTATAAAAATATCTTAAAATTTAAAAAGTTCAACATTGAATATTTATGTGGAGGAAAAGCAAGATAATAATGAGCAAAATATATTTTAGAAGGTTTACAACGCATCCCCTGGAAGTATAATTATGACAATTATATGTATTTTCCACAAGGTCTTTTTTTTTAACCAAATGTTCATTATATTTGGTAGTGAAAATATGACCCTGGAAGGAGAAATAAAATTACACTAATTTATGCACATTGTTTTTATTTTCTCATTTAACAAGCAGTTGTGGATATGGAGATGATGAGACTTGAGCTTATTTTTCCTTTCTGAACATAAATTTTATAACTATTCAAGCTTGTATCACTGCCAAAAACCTTCCAACAAAATGAGATTTAAGGAAAATTCACAAATGAAATTAATAAGAAGGAACACTAAATGCTTGCTGTCATGATTAACAATATAATTTGTGTCATACATGTGCAGCCTCAAAATTTGCTTTTTATAAAATGTATTTATAGTTAAATAAATTATTAGTTCAATTTAATGACTTATTAGTAGTAAAACAAAAGAATAAGAAGATGAAGAAAAGGTAGAAAACCTTTTAACATTTGATATATTGACTTATTTTTTTAAAAAACTTCTCATATATGTATAATTAAACTGAAATAAATCTTGAAAAGACTGCCAGCTTCTTATGTTTGGTATAGATATTCCTCATGTGTAAGTTTCCTAATTCCTAAATACAACATCAAAGAGCCCATTAATTTGAAAACTACAGACATGGCATTGCCACTTATAGTTGGGTTGCATTTGCCTCTGATTAATAACTTGGACCACAGACTGTGTGGGAATCAAAACCCCACAGACCATCCTTAGTACATACCAGTGACTTGCAATATCATTATTTCTCTTGCCTATAAGGTAGCTCCACTGTACTCTTTTCTCCTACTTCCCTTATTGCCTCTGCTACTGGTACTCCAAACATGTAGGGGTATGTACTCCCTTACTACTCATACCTGCTTTTAAGGTTCACATATGAGAGACTGGCATTTCCAAAAATTAGAACATTTAACTAGGCATCAGATTGAGTTGTAATTCAAGTATAAATCTTATCATGCTAGGGGTTATTCCTTGATGCTCCTGACAAAGTCCTGTCCCAAGTTAAGCTTTATGTATTTTGATTCCACCTGAATACAAATTCCTCACCTGTCTGAAATCTCCATGTTTTATAAACTGACACAGCTTTCATTAGCTTTCTTTCTTTATAAGTGCTTATGATCATGTATGGAAACTTAAAAATTAGTCCAAAAGACTTTTTTCACCAATATGACCACCCTCATCCCCATTTTAGATTGTATATGGCTTTTTTCTTCATACTTTTATGACACCCTTCTGGTTGAAAGAGTCTCTCCTTATCTTTTTGTGATGAACTGCACCCTATTAAACATCGCCTTAGTATTAGAAAGTAAATTGTACTCCTTTCATCAGTATGGCAAAAGGAAACAGATGGTTATTGAAAGTCCTAGATTGTGATCAAGTCCTGCAAACAATTGCTCATGTTAGTTGATAAGTTGATTATACTGCCTGGTGCTCATTGAAGGATAAAAATGTCGAAGAGATTAGTTTTGAAATTTTATCAAATGTATGTATTAATGAAGTGACAATCTTTGTTCAGCTTTACTCTGATATTACTATGATAAACCCAGCTCTAAAAGAGAATGAAATAGCTGATATCTACAGCATTAACAGTAAGAAAAAAGTCAGGAACTCTGGGCTGTTAGAGTTCTCTAGAGAGGCGGAACCAATAGGTTATATATATATATATATATATATATATATATATATATATGTGTGTGTGTGTGTGTGTGTGTGTGTGTGTGTGTGTGTGTGTTTATATTTATTTATTTTTGAGACAGAGTCTCACTTTGTTTCCCAGGCTAGAGTGAGTGCCGTGGCATCAGCCTAGCTCACAGCAACCTCAAACTCCTGGGCTCAAGCAATCCTTCTGCCTCAGCCTCACGAGTAGCTGGAACTACAGGCTTGCGCCACCATGCCCGGCTAATTTTTTCTATATATATTAGTTGGCCAATTAATTTCTTTCTATTTATAGTAGAGACGGGGTCTCGTTCTTGCTCAGGCTGGTTTCGAACTCCTGACCTCGAGCAATCCACCCGCCTCAGCCTCCCAGAGTGCTAGAATGACAGGCGTGAGCCACTGTGCCCGGCCTATATATATATATATATACACATATATATATATACACACACACACACATATAGATATAGATAGATATAAACACAGATATAGATATGAATATAGATATAGATACAGGCATGCCTTAGAGACATTGTGGGTTTGGTTCCAGATGATTGCAATAAAGCAAATATAACAATAAAGTAATCTGAATTTGGGGGTTTGCCAGTTCATATAAAAGTTATGTTTACGCTATTCGGTAGTCCATTATGTGTGCAATAGCATGATGTCTAAGAAACATTGTACATACCTTAAGCAGAAAATATTGTACTGAAATGTACTAACCATCATCTGAGCTTTCAGCAAGCAATAAGTTTGTTGCTGGTGAAGGGTCTTGCTTCTATACTGAAGGTGGCTGACTGATTAGGGTGATGGTTGCTGAAGGCTGGGTTGGCTATGGTAATTTGCTAAAATAAGACAACAATAAAGTTTGCTGAATTGATTGACTCTTCCTTCCCAGAAAGATTTCTCTGCAGCATAAAATGCTGTTTGATAGTATTTTATTCACAGCAGAACTTCTTTCAAAATTAGAGTAATTCTCTCAAACCCTTCTGTCGCTCCTTAACCAATTAAGTTTATGTAATATTCTAAATCCTCTGTTATCATTTCAACAATGTTCATAGCATCTTCACCAGGAATAGATTTGATCTCAGGAAACCGCTTTCTTTGCTCATCTATAAGAAGTAGCTAATCTGTTCAAGATTTATCATGAGATTGCAGCAATTCAGTTACGCCTTCAGGCTCTACTTCTAATTCTAGTTTTCTTGCTATTTCCACCACATTGGTAGTTACTCACTCCAGTGAAGTCTGGAACTCCTCAAAGTCATCCATGAGGATTGGAATTAACTTCTTCCAAACTGCTGTTAATGGTGATATTTTGACCTCTTCCCATGAATCACAAATGTTCTTAATGACATTTATTGATTATGTTCACTATCTTATATAGGTGTTGTTCATGGTACCCCCAACCAATTAAAATATTAGTATCAAAGATGACCGATCACAGATCACAATAACAGATATAATACTGATGGAAAAGTTTAAAATGTGAGAATTGCCAATCTGTGACACAGAGATACAAAATGAGCACAAACTATTGGAAAAATTATGCCAATAGACTCGTTCAATTCAGGGTTGCCACAAACTTTAATTTGTTAAAATCTCAATAATGGCAAAGTGTAATAAAGTAAAGTATAGTAAAACAAGATATGCCTGTATATAGATATAGATATGGTATAGCTGTAGCTAGAGGTATACGAGAAGAGATTTATCAAGGGAATTGTCTCACAGGATTATGGAGGTTGAGAAGTCCCCCAATAAGCTGTCTGCAAGAGGAAGAACCAGAGAAGCCAAAGCTAATATAATGTGAAGGAAACAGAAAATAAAATACTGGTAGCCAAAATGGAATGGGATTGAGAGGAAAGGAAATGAAGTAAATTTCCTGGGGAGATGAAAATTTTTTTTATTATTGTGTTAGGTGGGTGAATTTCACAGGTCTCTAAATATTTTTCAAAATTGAATAGCTAACATTTATATTTGTACATCACAGTATGTCCAAAGAAGAATTTTGTCTTGCCTGAAAAGAGGTCTAACTTTTGTCCTTGGCTCTTGGGAAGTCACCAATAAAATCTTGGGATTTTTTAAGTGATAAGAATGTTTTGTTATTCAGGGTGAGCATCTAGTAATACCTGGATACACCTGACAGTATATGCTAACAAGGTAACTCATGGTAGGTCCTTTGAGCCACATGATAACAGCCAGACCACCAGGAAAGGAGGTGGAGAATAGAGACTGAATTCAACCATGTGAACAATCAATCAATCAATCAATTATGCCTCCATTGTGAAGCTGCAATAGCATTTTTGGACACCATAGCTTGGATGAGTTCCCTAGGCTGGAAATACTCCATTCATATTGCCACATATCAGATCCAAAGTGTAACATGTCCTAAGGACATTGGAAGTTTTGTATTTGGAATCCTCCCGGATAGTTTCTTTGGCTGATTTCTGTGTATCCTTTCCCTGTAATAAACTATAACCTTGAGTATAATTGCTCGATGAATTCTGTGATTCCTTCTGGCAAATTATTGAGCCTGAGAGTGGTTTGGGGACCTCCCTCTTAAACTTGTAAGTAATATATCTTGTAAATGTATCTAAATTCCACCTTAAAAACATAATGTAAAAACATAATAATCCAGTGGAAGGATGAGGTATGGACAAAACTATGAATAATGTAGGAATGGCAGATTCTTGACTACTGTTGAAGCTGGGTAATGAAAATGAAGATGGGTGCTATTTGTAATTTTATTAATATTTTTGTAATTTTATATAATAAAAAGTTAAAATTCTCTCAGTCTTCATAGTTTTTACCTTTAGGAAGATACAAAGAACACAAAATTTAATTGCACTATGATTTACTTACTTATTCTACTACTTTATATATAGGAAGATAATGACAATAAAGGAAACAATGAAATTAACTCATTGGATGTTTTTCAATTAATTTCTATAAGGTTTCTTTTATTTTTTAAGATCATATTTATGTAATATTTATTTTTTGGTCCATCTGCTTCATTTTTTTTTTTTTTTTTTGAGACAGAGTCTCACTTTATTGCCCAGGCTAGAGTGAGTGCCGTGGCGTCAGCCTAGCTCACAGCAACCTCAAACTCCTGGGCTCAAGCAATCCTGCTGCCTCAGCCTCCCAAGTAGCTGGGACTACAGGCATGTGCCACCATGCCCGGCTAATTTTTTCTATATATATTAGTTGGCCAATTAATTTCTTTCTATTTATAGTAGAGATGGGGTCTCGCTCTTGCTCAGGCTGGTCTCGAACTCCTGAGCTCAAACAATCCGCCCACCTCGGCCTCCCAGAGAGCTAGGATTACAGGCTTGAGCCACCGCGCCCGGCCATCTGCTTCATTTTTTCACTCTGTAGTATTTTTCTGAGTATCTCTAATCAATAAATTCTATTTAACCTTCTTTGCAGATCAGTTTACCATGAAAGAATAGAAGGGAGTAACCAGATTTCAGATATTCTCTGAATATCTGAATATTTCAGATATTCTCTGAATATCTGAATATTTCAGATATTCAGAAATGCAGAATATTAATATAAGTATAAAAATTCATTCGGCCGGGCGCGGTGGCTACGCCTGTAATCCTAGCACTCTGGGAGGCCGAGGCCGGCGGATTGCTCGAGGTCAGGAGTGTTCGAAACCAGCCTGAGCGAGACCCGTCTCTACTATAAATAGAAAGAAATTAATTGGCCAACTAATACATATAGAAAAAAATTAGCCGGGCATGGTGGCGCATGCCTGTAGTCCCAGCCACTTGGGAGGCTGAGGCAAGAGGATCGCTTGAGCCCAGGAGTTGGAGGTTGCTGTGAGCTAGGCTGATGCCACGGCACTCACTCTAGCCTGGGCAACAAAGTGAGACTCTGTCTCAAAAAAAAAAAAAAAAATTCATTCAACAACAACAACAAAAAATCCTTTGGCTTTGTGAATAGTCATATACCCTATATCACCCACCACCTGGAGAGGTGGCTATACAGCCCCGAGTTGTTGTCAAGTGACTGATAATGAGTGAATGGTGCCTGAAATCTCTTTTCCATTCAGCAGATCAACAGAGCATATCATGAACATTGCATTTAGGGATGAAATCCTAACAAGAATTGAGCATCACAATCACCTGGGAAACATTTTCAAAATAGGCATTCTTGGACTGCACTGCATGGCTATTTGGAGGCAGAAGGTCTGGAGTAGCAGCCAGGTATATGTGCTTTAAAAACTTTCCCAGGTAATTTTGATGTGCATTGTAATTTAAGAACTCGTGACTTACAGATATTGTCCACATTTGCTGACCAAAAATTATGGATGCTCCGTTTTCAAAGAATGTAATAATAGATGATTTGTTTCTTTCTAATTATTATATATATGTTTTAAAATAACATGACTTTCAACTTATTGATTATATATTCATGTATATTGATTGATGATATGGTTTAAATGCCTGTTGCTCTTTCTATAATTTTCTTTTCATTTATTATCTTGGATAAATCCTCAAAAATACATTATACCTTTGAATCAAGAAATCATTCTTTGTCACACACACACACAGAGTCTTTGCACTTCATCTCAGAAAACCTGCAGTTTCAATTACATCTTTTAAATCTTTCTTTCTGCCATCTGTCAAATTTCACTATCCCTGGGCCTTACTAACTTAATTATCTATCTATTCTGAAAAGAACAGGGACTATAGTCTCTGAGATTGAAACTGGATCTTGCCATGTTTCTCAACATTCTCAACAGCTATTCAATTCATACTTCAAGGAAAGTTTATCTCTTTGTACCTAACTCAGAAAATATTCTGCTTTATTTTTTAACTCATATTTTCATGAGCAGAGAAAAAAATCCTTTTTGGTACTGGAGGCAACAACAAATTCAGAGATCCACTTTCTAGTTCCTGGCTTTGGCACCAACTCTGTGGCCACAGGCAAGTCTTTTTTTTTTTTTTTTTTTTTTAACATTTGAGCCTTGGTGTCCTCATATAAATGATATTATAAGGAATTAATTAAATGTTCTCTCCAATCCTGTTCATTCTGTGAATTTCCACATTTGGTCATGTATGCCAGGACATGCATGACCTAATTACCTCCCAAAGGCTTTATCTAGAAATATCATCACTTTGGGGATTAGGATTTCAATAAACGAATTTTAGGGGGAGGGGGGGATACACACATTCTTTCCTTACCACATATATTTATTTATTTATTGGGAAAGGAAATACTTGTTCAGTGTGTCATACTTAAAATTAGTTTGAGAATATAAAATTTGAATGGGTGTCTATAATATTCCAGACATCTCTTTAATAATAATGTTATTAATCATAGTAACATGGAATAAATATAGCTTTAAAAAGACATTTAGCTTCTGATATTGGACTTTTAAAAATTAAAATATATGAAATTCAATCTTTGGAGATGTTGAGATTAATTATTTAGTGAAACAATGACAGACTCTTAAAGATTATATTATCTAACTTCATTTAATAGATGAGGCAGTCAGACAATGATAGGAGAGTAGAGCTTCTCCAGGTGACTAATTGGTAATAAGACTGATATTAGGGGACCATTTCTCTTTATTCTAAACCATAATATCTCAAAAAATGAACTAACTCCATAAATGATGAGGGCACCATTTCCAGAAAATGTTGACCAATCATGTAGAGTGGAGAAATTTCTAATCATAGCTCCTTGGAATTTTCGAAAATGTCAGGGAATTTTTCCTAGTATGTTATCTCTATTCGTCACTTAATTACAGAATTATTCTGATTACTCATGTTCTATTTTAACATACACGTGTATTTTAAGTTATTTTAGGGAAAGCCTATAAATCATTCTAATTCCTTCTCAAAGTCATATGATAGCATGGAAATTTTAATAAATGGATGTATGCATTGTCCCTTAATAAAAGGGACAAATAATTTGGGATGGGGCATGTAATGCATAATGGGCTGGGGTGAGTTACACCTGAAAGATCTTTGACACCTAAAAGTTTGCATCAAGAATAACAGAGGAACTCTTAGGACGTGTACATAAGTGCAAAAAGGAAGCTAGCAATGCATCACAGACAACCTGGCCTGTATTTAAATTAAGCTCTGGGTCTGAATATTTGCAAATATTTGGTAGTATTGTTGATAATTATGCATGTTAGCTTTGAAATGATTGCCATTAATTGATGCCTGTTGTAATGCAAAAGGAAACTTCAATTAGCGTTAATATGTAGGAAAACTTCATTAGCCAATACACACAAAGAAACAAAATAGTGGTGGACCATCACTGGCATAAATCAGCCATGCAAACCAGGATATGTGTAATCTTTAACTCGGCAAAAGTTATAGAGCTCATCACTGGCAGCTGAGACTCCTTTAGCAATGCAATTGCTAAGAAAGGAGAATTACTCACTTAATTTTGTGGCTTCAGTATTTTCATTCATTTCATAAATTTAGCTGCTTAGTGTCTGCTAGACTACAGAGCAAAGGAATTATTGGGAGACACCCCTGTGGTGGAGAAGAAAACAAGTAGCTAAAATAGGTGCATTTATCAAACCTCACATTGTTTTAAGTGGAGAAATTCCACTTGTTTATTGTATTGTGAGATTCCTGTTAAATACCAACAAAAAATTCTTCATCTGACTATACTCGAGAAATATAAAAGTTAGATAATTTATACCAAAAGGGGACTTTGGCTTTTAAGAAGCACAGTAAATTATTTGTAACTTCTTTATTTAAAATGATCAAATATAATTTAACTTAGATGTGTTCTCACTCAAATGTCATCATGTTTGCATAACATTTAAGAGGGTCATGAACATAGCAATGTTTAGTACTTTTAAATTCAAATCATTAAGTTTCATTATTTCAGATATTAACTCTTACCTGTATCAGGTAGTAAAAAAATCCATTGTAGGTTTATAGACTATTCCAGTTCACCAATTCCCAGAATAAAAATTGCTTCACTATATTCCGAATTCCTATACTACATTGATTTTCTGCATGTGCGTTTGAGTATATTTTAATGTACATACACATTTTAACCCCTCAAAGATGAGGTCTGTACATCACTGCTATATGTGGGGTTCAAAAAATCCAATCATTTAAAATCTGGTGTTGCATTATTGAAAGGTTAAGAAAATAAGTGGGAAAATCTTCTGCAAATAATATATAAAAGTTGCAAATATTATTATATCCAATTTGTATCATCAGTCTTTGTTTTACTGTTTTTCATTTATTCAAGGAGTCAGCAAACTTTTCTATAAAGAGCCAGATAGTAAACATTTTTGGCTTTACAAGCCATACTTGTCATAACTATTCAACTTTGTTGTTGTAACACGAAAGCAGCCATAGACAGTATCTAAATGAGTGGGTGCAGCTGTGTTCCAGTAAAACTATATTTATGGACACTGAAATTTTAATTTCATATAATTTTCATGTGTCATAAGATATTCCTATTTTGATTACTTTCAGCCTATTAAAATGCAAAAAAAAATTTAATTCTTAGTTCATCAGTCACACAGTAACAGGGAGTGGGTTGAATTTGGCCCTCAAAAATAGTTTGCTTAGCCATACTTAAAATGTAAATGCAAGCAAATGGTAAAGAGGTAGAGATACTCTAGTACTCTAGTACTAGATATTGTAGATACTCTTTCTTTACACTCTAGGTAAAAAAAGTGAAAGGACTAAAAGGTAGAAATATCAGCCAATATCTTACAGTCTAGTAATTTTTTCTTGAGAATATAGATAGTGGGACTAGGCAATTTACAAAGAAGTAATTCTTAATAAAATCTTATAAACAAATCCATCTAATTTTAACCAATTAGACTGTAAGTTAAGATTTTTACAAACCTTTAGAATCTTTTGATGACTATCTCTCTTGGTTAAATAAATGACTCTTATTTTGTAGCGGCTTGTGATTGTTTTCCAACATATGTTTTAAGCCTTTGATATATGACAAACTTTCCAAACCCAAATTCTAAATCCAGTCCCTTGACGGTAATCTAGCTTTTTGTATGCTAGGGCCACTGAAAGTCTAAGACAGACATTAGGTTTATTTAGCACATTAAAACCATACAGAAAACATTGTCAAATATGAAATGGTGTTTAACTCTGGGTTATATTTGTATAAATATGTTATTCATATAGTTCCAATACTATAAAATATTGATATATCTTGGTGTATGTTATCAACAATAATTATGGTTATGTTAAATTGCCATATGCCATAAAAATAACCAACTTTGTTTGTCAGCTGTCTCTTTAACCATAACTAGTCTAAGAGTTTTTGTTTTAATTTGATTCATCTCAGAAGTGTTTTTAAACTGGCTAAGTCCAAAGTTTACTTCTTCAAGGAAAGTCATGGAAAGGACTGATAAGTTCTCTCGACTACAGGCTTCTGATAACTTTGGAGATATATACCATTGGACTAAAATGAAACAACCTTCCAGGACTTTAATTAGAAAGCTGATATGTCCATGAGCATCCCTAACTCAACGCCAAACAGAAGAGAAATTAATTGCATGGGACCAAACTAAATTTTTTATAACTTTTTATTTAGAACATTACTGATTCTCTTGTTTCGTGTTCCAGAGTCCTGACAAGTTTAAGTAAATAGCAAGTTTACCTGATATCTTCAGAACCTAAAACTATTGAATCTGCCAATGCCTTGTTCAAACATCCTCCCTCTAGGCCCAGGGACTATCATGACAAAGGGCTCGTGTGAGATTGTAAGGGCCGATTTGGAAGGACAGAATTAGTTTAGACCCTCCAAATCAAGGAGGGGCACACAGAAGCTTAAACAAATTCTAACTGGAAAACTTTGTCTTTTCAGGCCAAGTGGTGCAGACGTCCATCCCAATCATAAAATTTTTATTTTCCTGCTTTCTTGTAGACTTAGAATTTCCTGAGGATAATTCTTATCAGTTATGAGTTTATGTAAAAGGAGATGTAACAAGTATTTTATCAGCCACCTTAGTATAAACTACTAAAGAGACTAAAATACTGTGACACAATAAAAGTCTCTAAATTCCCTTAAAAAAGAAGCAATACTTTATCTCCAAAAGCAATAGTATTCTTTTTAATATGAAGTTAATCCAGTAATTTTAAATCTATTATGTACCTCTCACTGGGTTCAGTTCTAGGGTTATAAAAATGAATAACACATGGTTTCTGTTTGTGAGTGATTTGCATTCTAGTGGAAGGTTGTGAACTGTAAACCAATAATTATAGAATAGTACAAGGAATAATGGAATATAATGTCTACAAAATTATAAAGAAACATCATAGATATTGATACCTGATTAATTTTAATGAGGAAGATGAGGTAGGGAGGTGAGGAAAGGCTTCACATATGATTGAATAGGTTTTCCTGAAATTTGTGAAAACAGGAGCTATTAAGATGAGTCATAATAAAGGGAAAATAGTATACCAAAGGAGAAAAAAATGCAAACTCAAAAAGATAAAAAAAAAAACAAGTAATTTTTTTCCCTGAAGTATAAAGACACAAAGGAAGGTAGGAGAAGAGGATGCTAGTAGAAATAAGATGGATAAAAAATTCATCTCCAAACTCATAATTAATTAGGCAATATTACTTTTTCAGGGTACATGCTGAAAGTAAATGAGTTAAAAAGCAAAATTAAGAGGCTGGGGCCAACACAGCAGACTAGAAGCACCATGCACATGCTGCTGCTAGAAGAGGATCAAAAACTGTAGGTACAGATGGACCCTCTTGGAGAGAGCATTATAGGTCATCAGAGAAGGGACAGGAGACAATCAGAATGAAGGAGACCAGGTCGGGGAGATCCACTCCCAAGATTGGAAAGCACCTGGGGAGACCCCTTCACGTGGGGAAGGGATAAGAAGAAAGCCCCAGGACTCCACGCTCTCCACATGGACAGTGACTCAAGTTGGGTGGGGGCCCCCATCACCATCACAGTCCTCCATACCAATCAGGTAACTGCTTGGAGACTGTATAGTGAAATTGCATCAGGGATCAGGCTTGGCAGGAACCCACTTGCCTCAGTTCCGGCATTGTTGCAGCTGACACCACTCTGAGCTCTCAGATCTGGAACTCCAGGTCTACACAGGGATCAGCTTTGCTGCAACTACCCCAACATTGCCCCTTGCTGGGCTGAGGAGGGAACAGGGAGAGCAGATGCTCTGCATGACCCTGACTGGGAGCCCGGTGTCCCCTCTCCCCACAACCCAGGAACTGTAATGCAGCTTGAGAGGTCTCACAGTGGCAGCCTCACCTGAACCTGTGTGAGGAGACAGCCCCAGCTAGCCAGCATCCCAGCTTCTGTGGCTCTGCACAACAATCAGTGGAACAAGCCCCTGCCATCCCAGGCACTGCCACACCAAGGTCTACGCTTCTGTAGCCTTTGGTGCCAAGCAGAGGTCCATGCCCTTGCAGACCTGAGAAGTGGCAGCCACATCCCTATGGTTGTGTGCACCTACCAGAGGAACAAGACACCTGGACCCTGCACCCTACACATAAGTCTATTCTCCTTGTGGATGAGAGCTCCATGTGGTAGGCCATGCCTAACCAGCCTGGCACACCATTGTCAGGCCACAATACCACAGACACACACTGCCTGTGGTGGGCCACAGGCCCTGGTTTCATGCACTGGTGTGTAGGCCATGACCCCAACCCTGTACATTATGCAGTAGGTCATGGCCTGCAGACCTGCTCTCCTTGAGATGGGCCTTGGTCCCTGGTTCTGTGCACTGCTGGAAGGACATGCCCCAATGTCCTCAAGCACTGAGCAGCATAACAAGTCCCCAAGCCCTGCCAGCTGGCCAGGGAGCCATGCCACCATAGCACTTCATGAGGCCATACCTGCCATCCAGATATCTTTACCACAGATCCACTGGCCACAAGCTGCATGCTCTGCAACCCATCCATCTGCAGACCACAGTCCCATGATGTGCTCAGGTGCTTGACAAGGACCTGCAACCTATTACACTGACAGCTGCAGTCCTATGATGTGTCCAAGCACTCACCAAGGTCACACGACCCATCCAGACACGCACAAAAGACTTGCCCACCTCCATGGAAATAGACTTGTGCGGCCCCGTGCCTGAGCTTCCAACAGTGGCCTGGGGACCAATTCACTAATCCAAATGAATATCCCCTAGCACTGATTGGCTTGGACTGTGAAAACCACAGTGGATGGAGAAAATGCAGCAGAAGAGTTGTGTTATAGGCTTCCAGTGCATCTGCTCCTCTTCTGCTAGGTCAATCCTCTGTGGTAGGACACAAAAGCATTATCTAGGGACCTCTTCTCCTTCTTATTTAGTAGGTAAGTTCCCAGAAAAGGAGAACAGGTGTGCTGCAAACCTATCAGCCCGGGCTAAGAGAAGAGACTTCAGACAAGAAAAAAAATCAGCAAAAAAATTCTGGAAACATGAAAAAACAAGCTAGTTCAACACCACCAAAGGGAGGTAATATATCCACAACAATGGACTCCAATGAAAAGGAAATTGTCAAAATGTCAGAAATGGAATTCAAAATAAGGATGGCAAAGAAGATGAATAGAATTAAAGAGAAAGTTGAAAACAAACACAAAGAAGCCAAAGAAAGTCTCAAGACTTGAATAAAAAATGAAAAATTCACTAAAGATGTAGACAATATATTAATATGAAAGGATATAACAGAACTCAAAGAAATGAGTCATTTAGGGAATTTCAAAATATAGCAAGAATCTTTAATAACAGGCTAAACCTGACAGAAGAAATAATCTCTGAACTTGAAGGCTTGATTTTTGAACTGATCCAGTCAGTTAAAAATGAAGAAAAAACAATAAAGAAGAATTAGCAATCACTCAGAGAAATATGGGACTATATGAAATGAGCCTATATATGAATTATAGGTGTCCCAGCGGTAGAAGAAGAAAAAGCAAAAAGCAGGGAAAACCCATTTGAGGAAATTATTAAGGAGAACTTCTCTGGTACCAGCAGAGATTCAGATATCCAGATACAAGACTGTTATTGAACACTGAGAAGATTCATAGCAAATAGGACATCTCCAAAGCACATAGTCATCAACCTGGCCAAAGTCAAAATGAAGGATAAAATTCTACAAGCTCCATGAAATCAACAACTAACAAACAAAGGAAAATCCATGAGGATAACAGCAGGCTTCCCTGCAGAGACTATACAAGCCAGAGGGATTGGGGTCCCGTGTTTAGTCATCTTACACACAACTTCCAGCCAAGAATTGTGTCACCTGAAAAACTAAGTTTCATAAGTGATGAAAAAATAGAGACTTTTCCAGACAAGCAAACACTAAAGAAATTTGTCACTACTAAACCTGCCCTAATAGAAAATGCTCAAAAGTGCATTACACATGCAACAGCACAATAAATATCCAGCAGCATAAAATCACCCAAAACTTATAGTTCATAGCTTTTATAAAACAATAGCATAAGGGGGAAACAAAACAATAAGGTATCATCCAACATGAATAGAACAGCATCCTCTATATCAACACTAACACTAAATATTAATGGTATATATGCCCTAATTAAAAGACATTGAGTTGCTGAATGGATGAAAAAACACAATCCTAGTATTTACTGTTCCAAGGAACACATTTAAACCACAAGGACTTACACAGACTCAAGATCAAAGGATGGAAAAAGTATTGCAAGCAAATGGAAACACAAAGAGAGTGGGTGTAGCCATTCTCATATCATATAAAATAGACTTTAAATCAGCAATGGTTCAAAACAACAAAGATGGTCATTATACAATGGTAAAGGGAGCAATTCAACAAGAAAATATAACAATACTAATTATATATGCACTTAACATAGAAGCTCCCAGATTCATAAAGCAATTCTTCTAGATCTAGAAAAATAAACAGTAGCATATTAATTGCCAGGGACTTCAACACTTCACAGACAGAACTGGACAGATCATCAAAGCAGAAAATTAATAAACACTGGACTTAAAAGGGACTCTAAAGCAAATGAACCTAACAGACATTTATAGAACATTTTATCCAAAAACTTCTGAATATACATTTTCCTCATCAGCACATTTTTCATGATTGGTCACGCCTTAGGCCATAAAAAAAACCTCAATAAATGCAAAAAGATTGAAATCATACCATGTATTTTCTCTCACCACAATGGAATAAAACTAGAAATCAACTTCAAGAGAAACATTCAATTCTACACAAAGTCGTAGAAATTAAACAACCTAGTGCTGAATGATTATTTGGTCAACAATGAAATTAAGATGACTGAATGACAAAGGGGGCACAGGCTACCAAAATCTATGGGATTCAGCAAAACAAGTCCTAGAATGCAAATTCATAGCTCAAAATGCCTACATCATAAAGACAGAAACATCACAAATTAACAACCTAATGTCACATCTCAAGGACTAGGAAAGGAATAGCAAACCAAGCCCAAAGCCATCAGAAGAAAATAAATAACAAAGTTCAAAGCAGAATTAATCAAAATAGAAATCAAAAAACAATATAAAAGATCAATGAAACAAATTTTGGTTCTTTGAAAAGATAAAAAAATGAATAGACCTTTTGCTAAATTAACTGGGAATAGAAAAGACCCAAATAAGCTCAATCAGAAATGAAAAAGGAGATATTAAAACTGATATCACAGAAATACACACTATCATCCATAAATGCTATGAAAATCTCTACACACATAAACTAGAAAATGTAGAGGAAATGGACAAATTCCTGGAAATATACCATCTCTCAAGACTCAATCAGGAAGATATAGAACTGATTAGACCAATAATGAATAGTGAGATGGAAGCAGTAATAAAAATCTCCCAACAACAAATGGACCAGATGGATTCATAGAAGAATTCTATCACACCTACAGACAGAAGCTGGTATCTATACCGTAAAAATTATTCCATAACATCAAGAAGGAGCAAATTCTCCCTAACTGATTCTATGAAGCTAGTATGACCCTGATACCAAAGACAGGACAGGACAAAACAAAAACATCAATAACAAAAAACTATAAACCTATATCCCAGGGGTCCTCAAACTTTTTAAACAGAGGGCCAGTTCACTGTCCCTCAGACTGTTGGAGGGCTGAACTATAGTTTAAAAAAAACTATGAACAGGCCGGGTGTGGTGGCTCACGCCTGTAATCCTAGCTCCCTGGGAGGCCGAGGTGGGCGGATCGTTTGAGCTCAGGAGTTCGAGACCAGCCTGAGCAAGAGCAAGACCCCATCTCTACTATAAATAGAAAGAAATTAATTGGCCAACTAATATATATAGAAAAAAATTGGCCGGGCATGGTGGTGCATGCCTGTAGTCCCAGCTACTTGGGAGGCTGAGGCAGCAGGATTGCTTGAGCCCAGGAGTTTGAGGTTGCTGTGAGCTAGGCTGACGCCACGGCACTCATTCTAGCCTGGGCAATAAAGTGAGACTCTGTCTCAAAAAAAAAAAAAAAAAATACTATGAACAAATTCCTATGCACGCTGCACATATCTTATTTTGAAATAAAAAAACAAACAGGCAAAAACACCTGCATGTGGCCCGCGGCCATAGTTTAAGGATGCCTGCTATATCCCTTATGAACATAAATGCAAAAACCTTCAATAAAATATTAGCAAGCTAAGTTTAGCAGCACATCAAAAAGATAATCAACCATGATCAAGTAGGTTTAATCCCAGAGATGTAAATATGGTTCAACATTCACAAATCAATAAGCATGATTCACCACATAAATAGAAACAAAAACAAAGACGATATGATCATCTCAGTGGATGTAGAAAAAGCATTGGATAAAATCCAGCACACTTTCATGATCAAAACCTTCAACAAATTAGGCATAGAAAGGACATACCTAAAAATAATAAAAGCCATATATGACTAACCCACAGCCCACATCATACTGAATGGAGAAAAGTAGAAATCATTACCACTAAGAATTGGAACAAGACAAGGGTGCCCACTATCACGACTTCTATTCAACATAATATTGGAAGTCATAGCTAGAGCAATAAGACAAGAGAAAGAAACAAAGGGTATCCAAATCAGGAATCAGGAGGGAAAACTATTCCTGTTTGCTGACAATATGATCTGGTATCTAGAAAAATCCTAAAGACTCCAGCAAAAGACTCCTGAAATTGATAAATAAATTCAGTGAAGTCTCAGGTTACAAAATCAATATACACGAATCAATAGCATTTCTGTATATTAATAGCAGCCAAGTGGAGTGTCAAATCAAGAAATCAATAACATTCACAATAGCTAAAAAGAAAATCAAATACCTAGCAATATACTTAACCAAGGAGGTGAAATTTTTGTACAAAGAGAAGTATAAAACACTGATGAAAAAAATTGCTGATGACACAAATAAATGGAAAGACATCCCTTGCTCATGGATTTGTGAAATTAACATTATTATAATTTCCATACTACCCAAAGTGATTTGGAGATTGAATGCAATCTCCATCAAAATATCAATGTCATATTTTACAGATCTAGGAAAAATAGTCCTAAACTTCATTTGGAACCAAAAATAGGAGCCAATAGAGCCAAAACAACCTTAAGCAAAAACATCAAATCTGGAGTAGTCACATTACCTGACTTCAAATTATACTACAAGTCTATAGTAACTAAAAGAGCATGGTGATAATATAAAAGTAGAGACATAGACCAGTGGAATAGAATAGAGAACCAAGACATAAAACAATCTACCTACAATCAACTGATGTTTTACAAAGCAGACAACAACATACACTGCAGAATGGAAGTCCTATGCAATAAGTGGTGCTGGAAAAAGTGGATAGACAAATGCAAAAAAACGAAGCAGGACCCTTCTGTCTCATCATATATAAACATTAATTCAAGATTGATAAAAGATTTAAATGTAAGGCATGAAACCATAAATGTTCTAGAAGAAAATTTAGGAAAGACTATTCTAGAATTCAGCCTAAGCAAAGAATTTATGACCATGATCCCAAAGACAAATACAGATGCAACAAAAACAAGTAAATGGGACTTAATTAAATTGAAAAGCTTCAGCAAGGTAAAGGAAATAATCCACAGAGTGAATAGACAACCTACAGAATGGGAGAAAATAATTTCAAACTATGCAACCAACAAAGGACTAATATCAAGATGCTAGCAAGACCTCAAACTAATCAGAAGGAAAAAACAAACAACCCCATCAAAAAGTGGGCAGAAGACCTGAGCAAAAGTTTTTCAAAAGAAGACAGACAAATGGCCAAAAAAAAAAAAAAGGTGAAAAAAATGCTCAACATCACTAATCATCAGGTAAATGCAAATTAAAACTCTGAAATGCCACTTCACCCCTTTTACAATGGCCATTATTAAAAAGTCAAACAGTAGATGCTGGCATGGATGCAGAGAGAAAGGAATGCTTCTACACTGCTGGTGGGACTGCAAATTAATACAACTTGTATGGAAAACAATTTAGAGATTCCTCAAAGAAATAAATGTAGACCTACCATTTGATCCAGCAGTCCTACTCCTGGGTGTCTACGCAAAGTAAAGGAAGTCATTTTGTCAAAAAGCTACTTTGCACTCAAATTTTTATCACAGCATAATTCACGATTACAACAATATAGAATCAACCCAAATGCCCATCAATTCATGAGTGCATAAATAATATGCAGTATACATACATATACCATGGAGTACAACTCAGCCATAAAAAGAATGAAATATTTTTGTTTCCACAACTTGAATGAAACTGGAGACCATTATCCTGAGTGAAGTATCTAAGGAATAAAAGCCAAACACCATATGTTCTCTCTAATAAGTGGGAGCTAAGTGATGGTTATACACGGGCATGAAGCAACATAAAGAACATGAGAAACCAAGCGAAGAGTAGGTTTGGAGGGGGTAAAAATTTACCTATTGGGTACAATGAACACTAGTCTGGTAACAGGCACACAAGAGCCCTGATGCAAGGAGATTAGATAAGGTATCCATGTAACAAAAACGCTTGTACAACCTTAATTCAGATTTTGAAATAAAAACAATGAAAAGCAATATTATTCTGTTCATTTTATTATTTCCTAGTAAAGCCATTCCAAGCTTCCAAGCTTCTCTAGTATATTAAGTGTACTGCTAGGTCTGTTGAATTCATCAGAGAAGTAAATGAAGACATTACTTCAGTTTAAAATTACTAATATTTTCTATCCGCATATGTAAGAAAACAGATAGGAAATCATATAAGTGCAGAACATAAGATATTATTAAAAGACTATTCTATCTGAAAGAGAGGAGTATATAATTCTGGCTGGATTGCTAGCAATTGTATTGCCTTCCAGATTTTGAGAAAACCATTTTTTCTACTCTCCCTGATTTTTATCTACACATTGAAAATAGAAGAATATGACTGTGACTAATCTCTTAATCTCAAAACGCTTTTTAATTTTGTACGTAAACTGAATGGAAGACTATGATGTTCATTACCTGGTAGTTTACATCGTTTGAGTGAATCTTTTTCATAAGAATGAAAGTGGAAAAAGTTAACCTCAAAATTTACTGTTGAACAAGTTAAATGGGGAAGATCAGAGTCCTGGTGGACGAACTCAGTTCAAGAATTTTGTTCTTCAGAGCAAAGAAGGGCTCTAATGGAACTGATTATCAGTCCCGAAAGATGCTAGGTTCTCTAAGGAGTTTTTCCAGGAGTATTGCCAAGGTCAACAATCTTGTCTGATTTTTGAGTAGTGATGTGCTTTAAAATGTAAACATTTTAGGAGGAAAAAAAATTTCTGGTCCACTAAGTATCCTAAATATACATTATTTTTTTCTATGAGAATTTACCATTTTAACTTAATCTCTTTCTTCTTAATATATGATCTTAAAAGAAGGGTTTTCAATCAGAAAGTGAGAGCATTGATTAAGCAAAGGCACCAAGCCTCAAGCTATACAATCTGCTCAGGGTCATTAAATAAAGAGATGGCTATTTACTGTGGCTTCCCATCACTTTCTTCTTTTTCTTCCTTTCCTCCTTTCTTTCCTTCTCTCTTTCTCTTGCTTTCTTTCTTGCTTGCTTGCTTGCTTTCTTTTCTTTCTCTCTCTGTCTCTCTCCCTCCCTGCCTCCCTCCCTTCCATCCTTTCTTTCTTCTTTCTTTTTCTTTCCCCTCCCTTCCTCCCCTCCCTCCCTCCCTCCCTCCCTCCCTTCCTCCTCCCTTCCCTCCTTCCTTCCTTCCTTCCTTCCTTCCTTCCTTCCTTCCTTCCTCCTGCTTTAATTTTCCTATAGCATGTGTCCCCCGCAATTATACTACGTATTCCTACGTGTGTACTTATTTATAACCTGAGTTTGTACTTATTTACTATATTCTGGTAAACTCCATGCAGGCAGGGATTTTTATCTTGTTCACTATTTTGTTCCCAGGGTCTGGGACAATTCTGAGGTCATAATAGGTACTCACTGAATATTCATAGTAAGTACTCATGGATGAATACTTGTAGGTATGAATGAATGAATAAATGATTCAGTCAAATGTCTGAGAGAAATACATTTGATAAAACAAACTAATTGTAAAACAGAGTGAAATACATTTAATAATATTAAAATTAGATCTGTAAACAAAACTCTGTGGGATTACAAACAAGAAAGCAATTATTTCTGATTTGAGATTTATAGACGGCATTACAAATAAACTGAAATTTGAGCTGCCTAGGGAAATAAGTGTAAGAATTAGAGGGCATGATTAATACAGATGTGGGCAGAAGAGAATTTAAAGAATAGTATTTATGAAGAACTTTTTTATTTCAATGTATTTAGAGGGTACAAGTGCAGTTTTGTTCCATGGACATATTCTATAGTGGTGAGGTCTGGGCATATAGTGTACCCATTGCTTGAATAGTGTACATTTTAACCAATTGGTAATTTTTCATCCCTCATCCCCTTCTTGCCCTCTGACCTTTGAAGTCTCCAATGTCTATTATTCCACTCTGTATGACCATGCATATCCATAGTTTAGCTTTGGGGAAAATGAGGCTGGAATTACAGGTTTGCCTCCAGTGTCAAGCAAAACCATCTGCATGATTGAAAACATCAGGAAGCCATGGAGTTTTACTGAAGAGATGACTATGACGATCTCACCAACTGTCACTATCTAAACACTAGGCAATTATTCAAGCCTAGTCATGTAAATGTAAGTGTATGTGTTAATTACTGAGACAAATCAACAGAAGCAGGATCTTAATGATTCCGATCTCTTGTTTTTTCATTTGATTTTGGTTAAAATACTAATTCTTGCTGTTATTTGAAAAATTCTTACTTTAATTAATTTGAAAGTAACTTGCTATTTAGTTGGTATGTAGTAGCATGCTTGCAATTAATAGACAGCACATTTTGTTGAGATATGAACTGATTTGAAGTAGAGATTTTTGCAAATTCAAGGTTATATCACAAGAAAGACCAAATGCTTCTGTTCTCAGTCAGGGGATCTGAATATATTATCTATCAATAATTTAATATATAAAGTAAACTCTGTGCCTTGATTTCTTTTATATTTAAAATGAAAATATTACTACTCTATGTTTCTAATCCTAAAAAATGGAATAAGGTATTTATATAAGCTATTATCCCCGGTAAGTATCAGTAAACAATATAGACAATAAAATACTAGATGCTAGGCCAAGTGCTTTTTTGATGTTTGCTAAGAAATATATTTTATTCATTCATCTATTTTTTTTACACCCAACCTTTTTATTTATTTATTTATTATTATTTTTTTTTTTATTTCGGCATATTATGGGGGGTACAAATTTTAAAGTTTCAAAAAATGCCCTTTCCCCCCTCCCCCCACAAGTCTGAGTTTCTAGTGTGACCATCCCCCAGATGGTGCACATCTCACTCATTATGTATGTATATACCCGCCCCCCCCCCACCTGCCCAATACCCAATTACTGTAGTACCTATGTGTCCATTTAGGTGCTGCTCAGTTAATACCAGTTTGCTGGTGAATATATGTGGTGCTTGTTTTTCCATTCTTGGGATACTTCACTTAGTAGTATGGGTTCCAGCTCTAACCAGGAAAATATAAGATGTGCTATATCACCATTGTTTCTTAGAGCTGAATAGTACTTCATGGTATACATATACCACATTTTATTAATCCATTTCATTCATCTATTTTTAAGTGATGAATATTCTGAGTTTGTTAAGGTATACAGTATACAGTATAGCTATCAAGATGAATAAAATATTGCCTGATTCTCAAAAAATTCACTTCTCAGTACAGAAAATACATTATACATGTTAGGTTGAATTTTAAAATTCAAATTAGTATAAGAATCAAAAAGGACTAAAGATTTTCAAAGATTTATTGGTTGATACAGTGAATGGATACATAAAGTAAGCAACACACCTTAAAAGAGAAATTGAATGAAAGTCCATCTCCAGCATATTCTTCATGAATGAAAATTAATATTATATATAAATACTCAAATAAGTCTATTAGTGTTAAAAAAAAGTTTTAAAATATTACTACTAAGATGGTAGAATGAAAACTAGTCTATATTAACTGAAAGTTTTGACTTTATTTTGATTATTTCTATATAACTTCTGCATCCAGCCCAATAAGGGGTTACAAGCATAAATGTACAAGCAGATAAAACCGTATATGGTTTAAATGATTCCTGGTATTTCTTCACTGATGGTGGCCTACAAGTTCCAATGACATGTCAGCCTTATTGGTTTTTTTTTCTCACTGGTAGAATGTCTGTACAGAACAGGGGCTCAAACTTGAATGGATACTTGCAGCACTCTAGTGGCCATTCTGTTTAAGTGCAAAGACACCTTGTGAAATAAATCACAGCGCATGACACAGATGTTCTTGAAAAGGCAGTCTATACTCAATATATTGAAATCTAACTTAAATCTATTATTCTTACAACATATGTAATTCAGTTTAAAATTAGTGTATTTATTCTGTTAATTTTTCTCACTTTCAGTGCTGCACATTTTAGGGGAAAACATTTGGGAGATATGGAAAGTACAAAGTGATTAGGGAGGTGAGGAAATATAGAAACTGAAGAATTCATTCAAGTTAAAGACCACAGACAGCCCAGTATGAAAGATTTTTTTGAGGCCAATATTGATTAGTGTTATAAACAAAGGCAGATTAATAACTTCATATTTCTGGAGTGCAATCAATTTTGTGCCTATAATTTTATTTGGGAGAAGTAGAGTCCTCAAATTTAAAAGAAAAAAATTCAATTGAAGGAGATGCCATCAATGGAATACCTAAACTATTTACCAAAGTTTTTATTTAACAAGATTTGTGATCATTATAAGAGTGAGGAAGAAGTGAAGGCTTTCAGAGGTAGTATAAATTGTGCAAGGAATAGATTAGGGATAAGCTATATTAAACATGAAAATTAATTAAATAAAAAGAATGTAGAGTTAGAGACATGAAAATTAGAGTCCACCTGCAAAATAAACTGCTTACAAAAATCTACATATATGTATCAAATCATATGTACTAATCAAAATGATACTTTTGGTTAACTTGTAATTATTTTCTTTCATTTTATCTATGACCAATTTTAAAATTTCTAAAAGATAATTCTAGAAAAATATATATTTTAAATACTTTATCAACTGAGAGTTAAAATGCCATTGTTACCATTCAATAAAAATTTGGTAATAAAATGTAAGCTGACAATTGGGTAATGATGTTTAGATGAGCCTATCTGTTTTCTTCAGCAGACATATATATTCATTCAAGTTGTATTTTACCTCATGAATAATAAATATATTTTAAAAAATTACTTTGCTGAAAAAAGACCTCATTAAAATTTCAGAAAGAAATAAAAGACAGCATTTTATTTTAAATTATTTTATTTTCTATCCACAGATTCAAATAAAAACATATAAGGTTTAAAAAGTTTCTTTAACCAGTGAGAATTTGATTAGTAGTGTCTACACACACATGCAGGTTTGTGGTACTTGTACCAGTCAAATATTAAAACAATAATTCTAATGCCAAAGCATTTAAACAACTGAATCCAACAACCTTCATCTGTCATATGCAAACACAGTTTTGATAAGATATACCTGGAAATGATCCCATACCTAAACAATTTCTGAGGTGTCTTTTTGTACAATAAGAGAAAAATGCATAATGTGAAATTGTTTCCAGATAATTACCAATATGCAAATAAATCATTAAGGGAGTAAAAGGTTAAAATGACCTTTTATCAAGGTTAGTAATAATATTTTTGACAACATTTTTGTAAGCCCTGTCTACACATGATCAGACAGATGTAAAACTAATCAGCATACGTTTTAAAAAATAAGTAATTGCTCAATTTGTTTTCAGTACTCCTAAATATACAGAATTATTTAGCCTTCAGTGGTTCATACTTATTCTGCTATAAATTGTTGAATTTACATTAAATACGTACACATAAATCATGACATTTTAAAGTCATCTATGTTAGATATTTATCTAATATTAAATTATTTTTCCATACTAAATACAAACTATGTTATCTAAAACAAAGGTAAATATTTAATGACTTAAAATTTTATGATTTAGATTATTAGGTTGTCTTTCTTTCCAAGAAAGGGAGTGGAAAAGTAGCAGCAGGTGAAAGAGTTGCCAAAAGGCAATTGTTCATGTTAAAGAAAAAATTATTCTGACACTTGTTGAAAATGTGAAGAAGACTTTATTCAGTATTATTGCAATAGGTGTCAAGATTTTTGCAATAGGGGAGAAAGATAGGGCTAAACTCCAAATACAGCAAAAACAGCTGGGGATTTATAGCCAAAGAGCAAAGTGAAGGCATTAGTGGAAGGAAAATCACTGAAGAGGATTCTTGCTAAATGAATTTAGCAGAATTCTTGCTACAACTGGGTTAGGCAGGCTTGAAGGCAAGGCCCAAGGGTGAAGCATAGTCAAAAAGAAGGCGCAGAGAAGCCTGCCTAAAGTTTGATCAAGGAGAGAGTCTTTCTCATTCATGAAATCATTTTAAAAGAGATTTAATTGCCATTATTCATGTATATATGCTGAGTATTCAGCATATGAGAAGGCAATAATTCATGAGTTTTCATATTCACTTTCTTAAGGTATATGAAATATATATTACCCTTGAATATTCATTACTATATTTAAAGGCTTTATACCTGCTACATTCTCAATTGAAGAATTTATATTTATGCATGATACAGTTGATTAGTATTTGCGTTGTGCTTTGAATTCTAAGCACTTTGTAATTATTAATTAGTAATTCTCTTAATACCCCATATGAGGTGAGTCTAATGCTTAATTCTCATATAATGTTTCCAATTTCAGAGCTTTTGATAAACATCACCTAGTTAGTTTTGACATCCACTCTTGAAGGCTGTTACTCTACTTTATTTTATCAGGAAAATAGAAACAGGATGGTTAAAGTATTTTCCTGAACTGATAAAGAGAATAATTATGAGGAAGAGGAAAATTATGTCTTCAATAGAATAAAAAAAACAAGGGAGTGGCCATAAAGAACCTATAAGCCCTTTATTATTGAGATTTTATGAACTTGTTTTTTATACATTAGTCCTCAGTGTAATCTAATAGAAAAAAATTAATTTACAAATCATATACCATGTCAGCTAACTTTTATGAAAATTTAGGCTAATCATTTAAACTTACTTTGCTGCATATTCTATAGAATGACAATGATTATACCTTACTTTTTGTGAGACTAGTAAAGAAACTTATAAATTAATGCATGTGAAAATAAATGTTAAAGGACAATAATATTAACAATGTCACAGTTTTAGAACCCAAAGGTATATCTGCATTATGCTATTCAATAAGTCTGTTGATTCACAAAAGCCTAAATAGATCCCTACATTCCACCTACAAGCTGATGTCCAACTCTTTGGGTGGCTGGGCAGGCCTCCCACGTGCCCTCAGACGGCTGCATCATCTGTTCCCTGAATGCCTTTTAAGCTTCATTTCTTGCCAGTCTCTGTTTTCATTATGCGCCAAGCATCTGATCTCAGTATTCCTTGCAAAAAGCTTCCTTCAGGTCCTTCACCTGTACACTTTCCTCTTTCCGAATGCCTATTTCCAATGGCCCTTACCTGGTTACTCCTACACACTCATTAAAAGTTAATCATTCAGCAAAGCTTTCTAATCTCCCACACTGGGCCAATTCTTTCTCCTGTATAATCACAATGTAAATGTAAATCATTATGTACTTTTTCTGTATATCATGTATCAGAGTTGTGGGTAGTTATATATGTATAATAATTTGTTTGATATCTAATTTCTCCCACTTATCTGTGACCTCTATGAAGGCTGGAGTCCTTGTGTTTATTTACTGTCTTCAGTGCTGTCATCCTTGGTCCCTGGCATAGTGTCTAATGTCTAAAATGTTTTAGTTCAGTATTTGTTGAATCTATAAATTTATATTATACCTGTTAATCACCTTCATCATCTAGACCATGAATATTCTATTCCAGGACACAGAAAGAACAAGTAGACTTGGGAGAAACAATTTGGCTAACATTAGTAAGAAAACTTCTGGCTTTAGGCATGACTTTTTTAAAAATGCTGAATTCCCAAACTGGTGATGTCAGTTTACCTTAGCCTCAAAATTACCTAAAATATGAGAAGAGAATCCCAGACACATGCACAGGGACAGTAAAATTCAAGGAAATTTCAATAAAAGTTGGGGATGGGGTTTGAGGGAGGAATCGTGATAGACATTTCATCATACAAATTATGGGCAAGAGAAAAGAAAAAAACATTGGAAAGAAACATGAATTTTATGAGGAATGTAATGAAAGATAGGATGATAAATTTTTTTACTGAGATAACATTTAAAAAGAAGCTAAGTGAGTTAAGGAAAATTATGAGGAACCACAAATTTTAATGCTAAAATGAAGAACTCCTTTTGCATTAAAAAGGATAGAATTAAACTGTAGTAAAACCAATAATTTTTATGGGAATAAACTTGGGCAATGGATAAAGAGAAAATGACAAATAGATGAAAACAGTTAAAGGTGACAATTATGAACAAGAAAAAAAATCTAATAGAACTTTAGTGGGTATTCCTGAGGAAGATGTGAAAATAAGTAGAATATAAATAAAAAGTATGTTTATCAGAAAAATGATTTTTCTCTACTAAAGAGAAATTTAATTCTATACATCTAAAGAAGTCCTTTTAATATTACAAAATTCAGAAAAGATAAATCTTAAGTAAATCCTGTTGAAATTATTTAATCGTAAGGTAAAAGAAGAGATACTATATAAGCTCATAGGAAAAACGTTTTTATTAAAAGAAAATGTTGTCTGTCCTCAGGTTTCCTTTTTTAATAAAATATAAACATATTCACAATATGTGTTTAATGACAAAGACAGTTTAGAATAATATGTACTATAATTATTTCAAATCATTATACAATGCATCATACATTTTAATTAAAAAGTTAAAGAATATTTTTAATAAATAAATTGTTTCAGCTATTTTGATGTACCTGAAATAGGTTTAAGGTCTGAAGTAGGTTAAGTTAAATTTGAATATTTAGGAAAGCTGGGGGTAAAATGTCTTATCTGTCAATTTGAGCTATGCTCATTAGTTTTTTAAACACCAAGTAAATATGTCTAGAAAATCAGGGCAAAATGATTGGAAAATCTAAGCCATAAAAGGATTCTTATTTGTATATCTTTAAATATTATATATAAGATCAGAAGCCATCTAAGCTATCTCATATTTTGGTAATGGACAAACTTTATAGGGAGCTCATAAGTGTATTTTCATAGATAAATCTGAGAAAACTTTGTCATTAATAAATATGATTTTTTTCAAGATTTAAAAACATATCAAATTTTCATCAAAGGAGGTGAGACTGTAATGATGAAACATAGGTGAAAGTATATATAGCTGGAGTCAGAAAATAAATTTATGTACTATAACTCTTGTTTTTATATTTCAAATCATTATTTTAGTTTCCTCCTTAAATTTGGGTTAACTACTATTGATGAATAACTGGAATTATCATTCATAGTTTTAATAAGATACCAAAATTGCATTTTATAATTAACAAGAAATATTTTAAAGCCATCAATTAGGTAATTAGGTCACTTATAAATATTTTTAACCAAACAAGGAATTTAATAATTTATAGAATTATGCATTAGCTATAATAGTTTCTGTTTGCAGTTGCATGCATATTATATTAGGGAGAAAGGTTAATCCTGGAAACAAATAAATATTCAACCTCAAATTTCACCTCTCTCCACTTAAATTTATGTTTTCAGTCTTCTAGCAAATTTATTTTTGATAATGACTTTCCAGCTTATTTGTTGTTATGATTTTACTTTGTAAGCCGTGGAAAATGATGTCTATAGAGAAATACCAACATGACTATCTTTCTTCCAGAGGAAACATAACACTTAAATAGAAACGTTACAACTGTGAAGCAATATCTACCACAATCATAAAGGCAGATGGTTTACCTTCCTATAATCTTCAATTATCTCTTAGCTACCTATGTTCTAAGTATATAATGGTGAAATTTTGAGTGCCTTATACTTATTCCATACAAGCTTAACAGTGTTTTAATTGCTTCACCTTTTTAAATTCATATCATTTGAGTTTTGATGATCTTAGTGTTCTACTGAATAAAAAAGTTTGTTTATACAACAGGTTCTTCAGAAAGGATGAACACTTGATGCAGGCTGCTGGCTCTCTTTGCTTTCTCGAGGCTTTTTGTGTGGGCTCATGTATATCTACCTATCTAAACCAAATTAAACTATAATTCCCAACAAATCTTAGAAATTCCTTGTAGCAAGAGAGATGGGGAGGGCCAAAGGCTTTCTACAGTGTTAACTAAAAGAAACACCTAACTTATGCTCAATTCTAATCTTTCTCTGGCCCTATTTATCTTAGTTTGAAATTAATTTATTTTTGTGATTATTTGATAAATATCTGTCTTCCCATACCATGCTTTAAGCACTATCAGAGCAAAGATCACATCTCTTTTGTTCGACATTGTACCCTGAGCACTTAGGGCAGGGTTTTTGGCTGAAGAAAATTCCTAGAACAGAGCTGCAAAGGGAATGTGAGCTGCAGAATTAATGGGCTAACTCTTCAGGGTCCTGTCAGTGGACAAATTAGCTCTTACTTATCTGTGTTTTTATGCCCTCAACTCAAGATTAAAATGTCCAGAAATAGACTCAAATTGTTCTGGCCTGAGTCCCTCCCCTGCTTCTTGGCAAAAAGAACGCAAGGCACCTGGATTGATAGACACAGAAGCTGTGTACAATGGAAGAACAGCAATTCCCCACAGAAAAGCCAGGTGCTGGTCGCAGACCATGGTGGTGATGGATACCAGGAAAGCAAAACTGGGAAATGCTTAATACAGAGAACAAACAAATGACTCTGCACTTTCGATAAATTTCTTCACAATAGAAACAGTAGAAGATATGTAGAAAACATCATGAATTCCCTTTAATGCCAGTCTCCCCATAGAATAACCTACAGCAAATTAATTCATCTTCCATGTAAATTTATTATGCCAGCAGATATTTTAGAAGGATTATCATGGTCCCTATACCAAGATAAAACATATCTGTAAAGTATTTTAAAAATACTATTTGAGAAGTGTTTTTTTTTTTTCCCTTATATTGCCACTCCATGAAGGCAAGGAGCATGGCAATTCTATATTCCTAGCACTTGCTCAGAGCCTGGCACAAAATATTATCGAATGAATAAATCAGGGAAGGATTGCAGAGGGTTTCTAACAGTATAGAGTCCTTTCTAATCTTCCTTCATGAGAATTAAAAAGAAGATTGAAATTATTTTAAGAAGTATGTTACATACTAATAAAAATATGGAATCTAAGAAAGCCAGTCCTAGAGTTTAAAAAATATATGTCTTTGTCAGTTTGGGATTAGGTTCAGCCTAAGAGTCTCACAAAACATTTTAGGAGCATAGAAAATGATGTAAGGTGATCTTGTGCTAGTTTGTCTCTGCTCTATGGCAGAAAAAGAGACCTCATAGACAGGTTTGAGGTCTTAAATTCCTGCGAAATAATTGTAAGTATGAGGGCTAACTTCTTGACACTAATTCATCCAGTGTAGTATTATTTTCCTGAAATAATCCTCCCTGGAAACTTGTCACGAAAATCTATCAGATGGACACATTTCTTCATCTACCGAATCCTTCTCGTTGACATCTCCATTAAGTGATATTATTCATTCTGTTCAGAGGTGTAATTCCATCTCAGTTGTCCTATCGACTGAGGACTGAGATATTCAAACTGACTCTTGCTCACATTTTATTCTTTCCTAACTACAGAATATGGTTTTCTTGAAAGCAAATAAGCTTCCTTGCTCCAATTCCTGGTTGCACTAGTTTACTACCTTATTTATACTTCTTTAGCAAGGAATTGTTTGACTCTGCTGCATTTTTGGCCAGAGGAAGTCTTGTTCATTGTTAGTGCTGTTGATCATATGGCAACTAGGTAATACGAAGAGTACTATGGTGAATTAGAATTCTAGCTCTGATATTTAATGGTTGTGTGCCCCTGGGAGTGCCTCTTTATTGATTATTTGAATCATTGTCCATAAAATGAGCGTAAGAATATAAACAGTAAGTCTGTCATATCAAATGGAATAGCATATAAGAATGGCTAGCACACTCATTCATGAGAAGTATTTCACAATGGCTATTATTTTCCTTCATTTACAAACAGAAAATGACTATACTTTTTCTGACACTGTAGATTACTTATAACTGAAAAGTTTCCTTCTGCTATAAGATGGATATATAATGCCTAATAAATGCTCTAATCTGCTAACTGTCGATATGGAGATTAAATGGAATCTTATGAAGAAATCTAGTGGAAATTTTACTTCTAGTGTCATTCAAACGTCTCATGAGTTAACTTGTCTTTGTCTATCATATACCTGCAAATGGTTACATTAGATCAAAAGCATTTACTTTCTCCATCTGGTATATGATATTGTTTTCACTTTGTATTTGAAACTAAAATGGCAAAATTAAAGACTATTAGTGTCAAACAGCTAGACATAAGTATTTTATTTAACCAGAATATAACCATGAACTAACACAGTATCTAACACCTATTGGATGCTCAATAAATATATACTAAAGGAATGAAAATAATGAATTAATCAATTAATTAATAAAAGAATAAGATTATAAGGATTTTTCTGTGTTTATAATCAAATATCTAAGCATATTTTACAAACTATCCTTTAGAAAGGCTTTCACTGCCATGCATATACCAAAAAATCATAGACGCTTCAATCCAGTCCTTGATGCCAAGAATTGAATTGATAGTAGTAGGTACTTTGTTCAATAATGCCTACTGCTTAATGAAATATGCCAATTGTGCAAAGTAAATGTGACATTGTAACATGTGCTACATAAATAGTGCTCTTCATTTTGCTCAGTGTGCTAAAGACAGAATATGATAACTTTAGCATTTTTATATGAGATGTTAAAACAAAACCAGAAGAAAATGAATGGGATCATCTCATGGTTTTCAATGAGCTAATTTTGGGGATAAATCTTTTTATCTAAATTTAATGTGATGTTGGATAAATGAAACTATCTATACCTTTCCTGTATAGATAAATGCAAAAGTCAAAATGCAAGCACAATCCCACAAAGAACAAAGAGGGGTATGAGACTCAAACCAGTGGAAAGGAGCATTGGAAGACAAATTGTCTGGGTAAGTATTATAGAACAGGCAAACTTTGAATTACATGTAGAAATTTTCACAGGAGGGATTGGGAGAAGGCATTCCAGGCAGAGGAAGCAACATGCACTGAGGCAAAAAATAGAAGATAATGTGAGGCATATAAGAACTGCAAGATGTGTGGCTGGAGGGCAGCTGAATGATGAGCTAGACTCATGATAAGCCTGATGAGTAATGCTAAGACATTTGGATTGTAAGCAAAGTTAAAGAGAAGAAATGTTGAGCAAAGAATGACCTATTGGATCTATATATAGTCATCCCTTGGTATTTGTGAGGGTTTGGTCCCAGGACCCCTATGAACACCAATATCTAAGATATTCAAGTCCCTTATATAAAAGGGCAAAATATTTGCATCTTCCCTGTACTTTCAATCATCTCTAGGTTACTTATAATACCTAATATAATGCAAATTCTATGTAAAGAGCTGTTATATTGTATTTTTATTTGCATTTTTCCTTGTATTGTTATTTTTGAATATTTTTCATTCATGGTTGTTTGAATTGAACCCACAAATAAAGAGGTCCTACTGTATTTGGAGGATAACTCTGGCAGCAATGTAGAGAATGAATGTGTTCGTGGGAGCAGAGAGGGCTGGTAGAGTTTAGGTACAAGGAAACAATTTAGAAGGTTAAAAATAAGAAACTAAAGTAGTGGAAGAGAAGATTGGGCAGATGAGAAGGATTTCAGTGATTTTAAGGAGCTATTATCTGCAGATGAATTGGTTGAATTGAAGAGGAAAAAAAGTGTCTTTTTTCTCATAGACTGAAAAAATGAAAGCATATCACAGCAAACATGTTAACTTTGATATTGGGATCTTGAACTTAAAGGAGTTCATATAATGAATTTAATTTAACCCATATATTTATAGCCAGAGGAAAAAATGCGAAAAATGTATTCAAAATGAGTGTGGTGGGTATTGAAAGACACTTATAAAAATGGCAAAGTTTGGAGAGATTGCTGAAGATAGAAAACTGTATAGTTATCTAGGTAAGACACAAAAGGATTTTAAGTGAAAAATAAGGATTCAGATGATGTCGAAGTCTGGATTTGCAATGGCAGTGACTTACATAGTTATATAATTTTTTCCCAAGCAGGTACACAATATTTTAGGTATTATATATATTAAAGGCAGAATATAGGGTTAATCAAGGGAATATTTTTCAGGTGAGTGCAGCAAGGTACTTGTGTCAGGTAGAGAGGAGATGAGTGAGGCATGAAATGTGTTGTGAAAGTGATCTAGCCAATAAGGGTAAAAAGTGAGGAAGGTAAATAAACTGGGGAAAAATGAATACACTCTGGAAGCCTAGATGATGTCATAGATGAGAGAAACAATTAGTGATAGTGTAGGAAAGCTAAAATGTGGGAAACAGCGTTTAGAATACAAAAAGAGTGTGAAATACTTGAGTGTACTCTTTCAGACATAGAGAAATATAAAGCCATAAGAAAAACTTTATTTGAGCAGTGCCTAATTTCTTTTCCTGTTGCTTATAGAAAAATACCTGAAACTGGATAATTTATAAAGAAAAGGAATTTATTTCTTACAGTTATGAACATGAGACTGAGAAGTCCAAGGTTGAGGGGACACATCTGTTGAGGGTCTTCTTGCTGGTGGGGACTCTTCGCAGAGTGTCCTGAGGAAGCACAGGACATCACATGGTGAGGGTGCTGGGTATGTTAGCTCTGGTCTTTCTTTCTCTTCTTATAAAGCCTCTAGTCCCCCTCTCAAAATAACTCATTAATTCATTGACTCATTAGAGCACTAACCCATTAATGAATTAAGACATTCATGAGGGCCCTCATAACCCAGTCACCTCTTAAAGGCCCTACTTCTTAATACTGTCATATTGGAGATTAAGTTTCAACATGAGTTTCAAGGGGAGAAACATTCCAAACATAGCAGGCAGGGAAAAAAAAAAAAAAAAGAAGAGGGGGATATCTCCTCCTTTCCCACTTTCCCATGGAATTGCAGGAAAGAGTGGGGACATGGTGCATTTGCATGACTACAAGAAGTTTTTGTTAAAGTGAAGAAATTCTTGAAAGGAAAATAGAAGAAAATGAAATAGGAAGCACTGATAAAGATAGAATGCAAGGATTTGATTGCCAGGACAAGAGGTTTGGACTTTGTTGTGTAGGCAGTGATAACTGTTCAGTTACAAACATTTAAATTGATTAATAAAATGCATAACAAAAGCTGTCCAATTTTCTTTCTGCCCTTTACTCCATCCCAAATAATTTCTAAAAATACACAAAATTATCAATTCAATATATCATCTGAGTCATTGTCAATTGAATTCTTTTGTGCTATTTATAAAAGATTCATCCTCGGTGTGGCTTATAGGCCAATGGATTGTGTGATAGTATATTTAGCACAAATTCATGTTTGTTATAACATTTCAATTGGAAAATTTTCTTAAGAGCACATCACTCTCATCTAGTTAACTGTTTGACAAAATGTGCAACTGGAGTGGTGATATGCTATAGAAATATCACATTGTATTTTAGTATCTATTATAACTTTGTTAGCAGTTTTAAAGTTAAATATTTTTGATTTTCTTATGATATATTATACTGCTATTTTGCAATATTTTATCCAGATGACATCTAATTAAATCTGTTTATAAAATAATATTTTAATATATCTTGTAAATTATGTTTTATAAAGTTAAATATTTCAAATAGTTAATTCTCTTGGTAAAAATTGTGACAAAAAGATATTGGATTATATTTATTATCATATTCTCTATTTTATCTTTTTGAAAGACCCTCATATATTTTATATAATGTTTAAATTATCAGATAACTAAAAAATAAAAATACCAAATCCTTAAAATTAAAAGACAGTTTCTAAACTAGAATAAATATTCAAGTGATAAAAATGTAATTAAATAAAACAAGTCAATATTTTCTAAAATAAATTATAAATATGTATTCAACACTGAGTAACCAAAGTTTAATCATTATTATATTACTTGGCATCTGACCATGCAAAAAAGGGGAGCAATCAAATTATGTTTGTATGTTAATAAATATTTCTTAACTCTTATTTTTGCAAAGAATTTAGATGTCTTCTCAGTCCTCAGTATTAGTTTACATACTAACTAGAGAACTTAGTCAATTTGATTTATAACTAAAATGCAAGATAGAAAGGTATACGTATGAGAAGCAATGAATTCATTACTGTTTTTGGAAAGAATTAGACCACACAACAAAAAAGGGGGAAGGTAAATTTTCCCAAGAAGGACTTGAAAATATGCCTTTTATTTTTTCTGTGTCTTTTTTTAATTTAATATTTAATATTAATAATATTTAATTAATTTTAATCTAATGTTTTTAAATTTAATATTAAGGAAAGACAAGTTTATAGTTCTGAATTGCCTTTGCTTGAGAAAAGAAACATTAACAATATATTTTCAGATGACTTCTAAATTAGCTAAGGTAATTAGGAGAAGTTGTAAGAGGTAAATTAAAAGAAAACCTCTCTAACATATATGAATAATTTAAGTTAAATTCCAGACATTATTAATGGAAATAATGGAAATCCAATAGTATTTTGGATGACATAAGGTTTAATACTGAACATCATTAGTATACCCTAGTTAATCATAGATCCCTGGCTCCAAGAAAACAACCCATAATCTGAACATTCTTCCTGTAGGGATTGCTGCAGAGTTAATAGATTCTTCTAGATCTGAGATTATCTTTATCCTAATTCCAGGGCTTCTGTTTGGGAATGTTGGCAATAGAGTCGGGGTAGTTGGTCACAGAATGGCAGGAGCAAAAGATATCATGAAAGATGGTCAGGAGGCCATAGATCTAGGTTTGTGAAGCATGAAGCTCAATTTCCAATACCTTATTTAAGCAAAATAACACAGAATTAGGCACAAAACTGAATATTTATTTAGAGTGACAAAATATTGCATAAAATTTTTAATCCAAAATTTTAAAAAGCTGAAAAATACCAAAGTCATCACAGAATATGGAAAACCAGCACAATATTTTTATTATTTAACTGCCTCATCCATCTTCATAATAATGCCTTAATTTTTCTACATTTTGTGCCTACAGAATCTGATAGCTTATTTATAAGATAACGGTAAGTTGAGAGAATTAAAAATATTTTTTCTTTAGCATAGTTGATCAAAAATTGTCCTTATTGATAATTGATATCAGGTAAATATTTAGAATTGTTTTAAATTTACTTTCACAAATGAGCCATAATATTTGGAAGACCTTCTGCAGATGACCTTGGTGTTCCAAGCACTTCAGTCCTATTTCTACTTCACTACCTGCTTGTACTTGGCCCCATATGGTTTGTTCATATTACTTTCTCTGGCTCTGCAGGAGTCCCTGTGTGAGGACATTGAGGTTAGGAAACACTGTAACCATTCTTATACTAAAAGAGCCAGTACCAATTTAATTAAATATAGAAGTGATCACAAATTGCAAAATTGTACCTGCTAAACTGTAACTGAATGTATCAGAACTCAACTTCTCTATTATTGGATCCCAAAATTACTTGCAGCTGAGTGAACACCACCTAAGAAAAGTGTAAGACAATTATTTTAACTAATGACTTACTTTTACAATTTTACAAAAACACATAATTATTTGAACACATTAATAGGATATTTACCAGGAAGAAATCCTTGTAAATGAGGAGCTATGAAGCATGAGCTTTGTCAGCATTGTGGTCAATATGTTTCTAAATAGTAGCTCCAATCTGTGGTTCATTATCTGTGACCAGGGTTTTCTAGGGTTCCTTGTGCCCTCACTCCCCTACTTCTTTCCATTAGATGATGACCTACATCTTTAATTCTCATATGTCATTCAGAACAGCCCTTATCTCTCTCTTTCCCCACCAAGGATGTTGACTCAAAAATTGGGGCTTAGTATGTTTGACCATTACTGTCAAGACTTGCTCAGAGAAATGGAAATTTGTTTCTTATTGGAAAAACTGTGTTACCATATATACATAAGAAAATATTGTCCTAACACAAAGTATCAAAATAGTCTTATGACTAGGTCTCATTGGTTAGATGAAGTTACATCTCATTTTCATTGTGTGTATCAAATAAAATCATATTTAAAGTCACATTTATTACTTATTTTTTCAAGACTTTTTTAGAAAATTTTTTCTACAGAGCAGAGAATGTTATTTTTTAACCTTCTGTCTTGGTTACATATATTTGCTAGGATACAAAAATAAAGAAGCTAAATTAACAAGTTAAAATTAGTTAAAGAATCTGGTCTTAAAAAAATACCACCACATTCACAAGTAGCATTTTTCTTAAATCCAAAAACTAAATTATATTGCCAATGAGAAGGTGCAGCCCCCTTGAAAAATCAGTCATAAGTATGCATTTGGGTTCTTGTTGCTTATAGACATAGGTGTTGCATTATAATATGAATTGTAGAATCACAAATCTATTAAAATTACACTGTAATTTGTAATATTTCACTGACCCTCCCAGACATTTTCCTATCACACATTGTCTAAAATACTTGATCAATTTTTTTTAAATATTTCAAAAATCCCCAAATAGGTGATGATTTGCAATCAGAATTGTTTAATGTATCCCTTGTTATTCTGAGGGATGGTTTTCATTCCTTTTAAATACATTAGAAGTATTTTTCTTGCAAGGAGTACAGATCATAATTAATTAGGCCTTTAGAAAAGGAAAACAGAATTGCCAACTATATATTAACAGTAGGATATTAAATTGAATCTCTTTTTCTCATAATAATATCAATTTTTAAATGAATATTATTAAGACTGAGGTTTCCAACTAACATTTTGCATGAAGAAAAAATAGATTCTAAGTAATTTTTTTATACTTGTTTTTCATGGGAGAATAATTGAGAAAACTGAAGGCACTATATGCTAATCTTTGATTTAATTGAGATAAAACATCTGTGATCCAAACTATCTATTCTTGATATATATCAGAGGCTTCAGAGTATAACACACTGCTACTGCTAAAATAGAGTGAGTGTAATTTCATGTCATATACCCATCCAGTATTAAAGTATATTTATTAAAATCTTAAGCCACATTCCTTTCAATTGTATTCAAAGCTTTTAGGTATTCAACAAACTGGATGAATTTTCTCCTTCTACAGCAAACAAAAAAGTTAAGTGTTCTTCTCCATGTTTATACGTACACACACACACATACGCACATATGATGTTGTTATATCAGATGAAAAATGGTTTAAAACATTTAGCTCTCTTTGATTATTATGTTTAAAAAGAAAAGCTTTTCTTTAACTTTACCAAAATTAAATTTTTGCCTTATTAGGCTTTCTCATGCGAATAAACTCAAGATGCACTTTAATTTGTTGCACATTTTAAGCTACTTTACCCTTAGATATTATAATTAAAATAGATACTTCACAAGGCACAGGCCGATGCAGAGGAAGTCAGTCCTATTAGGGACTCTTTAGAAGGCTGGTGGAGATGATTAGGCCCAGATGTTAAGACTGGGGGAATAAGTCCTAATGAGTCCAAACGGTAAAAAGTTTAAATAATAGTATGTAAAGCTAATTGGCAGTCTCAATCTGGACACATAGTTTGCAAAAACATCTAAAGGAATCAGATGTGGAGGTGAACACAGCCACAAGCTATGATAGCCTTTAATATCAAGTGAATTTTAGAGTAATTGGGTCGGTAGTTGCACTGGTTGGTCTCTATTTTCCCTTTTAAGTCCATATTCTCCCCTTCCTTGTGTTGCTCTATATAAGAGGTGACTTCTGTAAACTGCAAAACCCAGGCTTCTTTTCCTTCTGTCTCCTCATGTAGATTTCTCAACAGAAAGCACCAATAGGAGATAGAAATATGGAAGGAAAGGTAGTTTGAAGTTTCTTTGCTGTACTCTACTCCTTCTCTGCATATAAATTGTTTTGGCTGAATAAGGAAGAAACTAGTAGAGGCCAAGTGGTTAAAGAATCATGAAAAAGCAAAGAAGTAATTAATAGAGTAGAATGTAGACATAGAGCCCGTTGGGTGGTCCCATATCCAAGGCTTGGCTTTTAATTCCCTACAGCCTCCAGTAAAACAATTTCTTCTCTTGCCTCTTCAGATCTCATATAGTAATGTCTTTACCATCTTACACCTGCCAGAACTCTGATTGGCATTTGGCAATCTGCCTGGTTTGTAGAAGAGCTTAGATGCATTCAAGAGTGATTGAGCAGGGACTGACTTTTGAGTGGAGTAGGCAGCGCAACATACTTGCTTCCTGAAAAAACAATCATCAAACTGGAGAAAATTATCAAATAAAAAACAACCATTGTAGTTTCAGAAAATTGTTCTAAAGGCATGCAGCATATTGCAAATCATTCATTCAAGAAAATCATTAAATCTTGGTAGGAACCGAAAGAGTCTATGGTATTTGAGCCACAATCCGCTCCATCAGTAGTGTAGCAGCTCAAGAATATTGTATCTCATCACTCTGCTTCAGACTGTTTGTAGGGAAAATATTCCCCATCAGGAGGGGCAAGTAAGAAGAGTAAGGGCTGCTACCTTATCCAGCACCCACCTGCAAAGCAGGAGTGTCACTTCTGGAAAAGTGGGCCAATCCCTGCTCCTAGGTCCTGTATAGTGATGCAGAAGTTGGGTCATAAGGATGAAGATCTTTGCAGCATATGGGGACTAATTTTGTTTAGACCAGAGGAGAAGGATTCTACACCTAAGAGCACTGTCAAAAACAATGGAGATTTTGGTGAAGAGGAATGAAGAGGGCACTGATAGCTCCATGATATTTATAGAAATAAGAAAAATGTTAGAACATAAAAAATCTGACAGAGAAAAGCAGAGAAACAGCCACAGAGAGCTGTCCTTAAATCATAAGCAAAGCTCAGGATTGGAAAATCTGTGCACAAGCGCTAACTTTCACCTAATATGTAACATTCAGAACAGACACAATGACATTTGCCAAGCCACACGTAGATATATCAAAAAAGGGTAGAAGCCTACTTGACACAAGAGTTTGAACAAACCCTCTGACCAAACACTGGCTGAAAAAGAAGCTACTCTGAACCAAAGGCAATTCCCAGGAAACAAGGCTTAAAAACAAAATTACACTCATCCCTGGCAGTCTGGAAGACTGTATGGGTACCCAAGACTGTGGGTTTTCAGGAGAGATTAGAGGGAAAATATAGCTGCTGGTACTTGGCAAACTGTTAGACAAAAACTTTAAATCCTCTGAACTGTGATATCAGCTTCCACAACACACATACATCCAAAGGTAAAAGATAAATATCTCACTGGCTAAGACAGTTTAAGCACAACTTTTAACCAATAAGTAACTCATGCTGATACAAAGGAGACTCCCCAAGATAGTCAGACTAAAAGATATGAACAAAAAAATTTTTGAGCAGGAATATCAGAGGCTGCACACTACAAAGGAGATGAACTTAATGAAGTTAGTTTATTCAAACCACTGATAAAATTGAAACATAACCAAAGAAACAACAGCATTACCTCAGAGACTTGGGGGAATAAATATTTAGAGTTGCTATAATAGTATTGCTATGTAATGATGTAGAAGCTCTCTCAGAAGAAAAGGCAGGCTATAAGAACTAAGATTATCTAAAATGACTAATTTTCAAAATTGAGAATTATAAAGAAACAAGAAAGTATAATCCATACACAGGGGAAAAGGCAGGTAAAGAAAATTTCTTTTGATGGGACCCAGATGTCAGATACAGTAGATAAAGACTTCTAAGTAATAGTTGTTAATATTTTCAAGGAACTAACAGAAACATTGTCCAAATAATTAAGATGACATATGATGATAATGTCTCATCGAAGAGGATATATTAATAAAGAAAGTATAAAAAAGAATCAAATGAAAATTATGAAATTGAAAAATATAAAAACTAAAATAAAAAATAGTCATACACTAGTATGACTTAACAGGAGAATTGAACTGGCAGAAGAAAGAATCAGTGAAGTGGAAAATAGATCAATAGAGATTATGCAATCTGTAGAACACAGAAAAAGGGAATGATATAAAATAGAGAATCAGAGATATGTGGAACGCAATTAAGTGTACCATGGAATTACCAGAAAAGAAGAAAAAGACCAAAAATATTCAAAGAATTAATTTCTAAAATCTGACTTCAGTATTATACAATATATCCTTGTAACAAAAACATTTGTACCCTCTTAATATTTAGAAATAAAAAAATAAAGACAAAACATTCCCAAATTTAATGAAAATCATTAATCTATACATCTACGAAGCTAAGTAACCTCTAAGTAAGATACACATAGAAGACCCATACCCAGACACATCAGAATAAAAATACTGAAAGCCAAAAATAAGGGCAATTTTTGAAAGCAACAGTAGAAAAATATTCATCACAAAGAAACTTCAAAAGATTAACAACTGCTGTCATATTAGAACAATGGAGTCTAGAATGCAGTGGGTTGACTTATCTAAAGTGCAAGAAGTAAAAAAAAATGACAACAACAACAACAAAAAAACAGTCAACCACAAATCTTATGTCCAGCAAAACAATTTCTCAGTAGTGCAGGAAAAGTAAAGAAGTTACCAGATAAGTAAAACATACAAGAATTTGTTGATACCAAAAATCAGCGAAAGACTTCACAAGAAATAAAAACTACAAATGAATGCCTCTTAGAAATTTAGTTGCAAAAATTTTCCACAAAATATTAGCTCACTAAATTGAAAAACATACAAAAAGGATTAAACAACATAACCAAATGGGATTTGTCCCAGGAATGCAAGATTGGTTGATTTAATATCTGAAAAACAAATCTATGTAATATATCTTGTTAAAGAATAAAGGAAAAAAATCTTCTCAACTGTGGAAGTGAGAGACACTTCTTCTTTCCCCAAAAGTTCACTGTAAGATCAACTCTTTATTCTACAATAAAGTAGAATAACAAGAGAAAGAGTTTTATTTACCATGCACAAAAGGAGAATCAAAGAGTGATCACCCAATATCCTAATGGAGTCCAGAAATTCATATACCTCCTTTGAGAGGGGAGGGAGAGATGAGGAATGTAGGCAATTCTGTTTAGGGGCAACAGATGGTTGCTAGGGAGGATGAATAGATACTTGGGAGAATTAATAGATGGGGGAAACAGATTGACTTATACATTGACCTAAGAGACAGATATTACATTTAAAATGATTTTGGCCAGGTCTGGGTGCATTCATGATCTTTTATCCTTCAATATATTAAGATAACAGGGAGGGGAAGGGAAATCAATTGCTCTTTTTGATGGGTCCATCTGGTTTATGCAGATAGAAGGAAAGCCCCTTCCTGGGGGCCTGTTGATCTCTCATGGCCTTTAATTCAAAATATTCTTTATACTAAGGAGTCATGTTTTGGGGTGAAATTTGCTGATTTCCTTCACAATAGATGCAGAAAAATGACTTGAGGAAATCCTTTACCCCTTTCTTGATAAAAAGACAATGAACAGAGAATATAGGAAATGTCCTCAATCTAACAAAAGGCATCTAAGAAAACATTATAGTTAACTTGATTCTTAATGACAAAAGTTTGAATGCTTTCCCTCTAAGATCAGTAACAAGACAAAGTTGTCTGCTTTCACCATTCTAGTCAATATTTTACTGAAGATTGTAGCCAGGGTGATTTGTCCAAAAAAAAAAATCAGATTTTAAGGGAAGAAATAAAACTCTGTCCATATACAAATGACATGATCTTATATATAAAAAATTCTAAGGTATCTATCAAAAAACTATTGATTTTAATAAATGAGTACAGCAAATTGGCATCATAAAAGATAAATATACAAAAGTTGATTATATTTATATGCACTGTAAATTAACATTATAAAGATTCAATTTTAAAAATTCATTTAATACTATGATAAAAATAATAAAATAACTTTTAATAAATTTAATAAAAGAAATATAAAATTTATATACTGAAAATTAAAAACATTGTTGAAATACACTAAAGAAGATTTTAAAAATATGGAAAGATATTGCAACCTCATGGGTCAAAAAAAATTATGAAGATGGCAATATTCCCCAAATTAATTTAAAAATTTAACACAATCTCTATGAAAATTTATACTGTTTTTTCTTCAAATAATAATGAGCTGTTTCTAAAATTTATGTGAAAATTCAAGAATCTAGAATAGGAAAACAACTTTGATTTAAAAAACCAAAGTTGGAGTACTAACATACTTTTTGATTTTAAAACTTACTACAAAGCTACAGTAATTAATACAATGTGAGACTGGCATAAGGATAGATTTATAGATCTATAGAATTGAATTGAGAGTCCAGAAATAACTCAGTTATTTATGGTCAGCTGATTTTTGAAAGGGGTGTCAAGACAATCCAATTGGGTTTTTAATAGTCTTTGCAACCAATAGTACTTAGAAACTAGATATCCATCAGCAAAGGAAGTAGAATTCCTACTTCACACTATACACAAATTAACTCAAAATGGTTCATAGACCTAAATATAAGTGCTAAAAATTTAAAACCTAGGGGTCTATCTTAGTAATTATGAGTAAGGAATAGTTTCTTAAATATGACATCAAAGCACAACTGACAAAGGAGGAAATAGTTTTATTGGACTTCAAAATTAAAATCTTTTCTATTAAAAATACATCAAGAAAATGAAAACATAACCCACAGAATGAGAGAAAAGAGTTGTAACTCATGTATCTAATAATGGATTGTATCCAGAATACATCAAAAACCACATATCTCAGTAATAACAATACAAATAATTCCATTAAAATAGACAAAGAATTTGAATAGATATTTCTCCAAAGAATATATACAAATGCCCACATGAAAAAATGCTGAACATCTTTAGTCACTAGGGTAATACAAATCAAAACTATGATGAGATATCACTTCATGTACACTCAGAGAACTAAAATTAGAAGACAAGCAATAACATATCTTGGTGAGGATGAGGAAGAGCTGGAAACCTCATTCACTGCTGGTGGTAACTTAAAATGGTGCAGCCACTTTGGAGAACAGTTTATGAGTTCCTCAAAGTTTTAAAAATAACCTTATCATTTCACCCAGTAATTCTACTCTTAAGTATTTACCCAGGAGAAATAAAAACAAACGTGCACATGAATGTTTATAGCAGCATTACTCATAACCAAAATGTAGAAATAACTCAAATGACCATCAACTCATGAGTGGATGAACAATATTATACAAAAGAGTATTGTTGTTTAAGAAAAAAGAATAGTTCTAATAAATGCCCTACATCATGAATCAAGTTTGAAAACATTATTCTAAATGAATTAAATCAGTTGGAAAAGACCATATATTTATGATTCCACTTATGAAATGTATTGTATTGAAGGCACAGTATTGAACTACTTATACTTCAAATATATTGAAATCTACAGAGATAGAATAGAATAGATAGATAGATAGATAGATAGATAGATAGATAGATAGATAGAATAAATAGATTAGTGGTTGCCTAGGACTGGGATGGGGAAGAATGGAGAGTGACTATTAATCTGTACATGGTTTATTTTTGGTATGATGAAAAAGTTCTAAATTTAGATTGCGCTGATGATTGCACAACTTTATGACTATACAAAAATCCTATTGAATTGCACACTTAAGTTTTGTGATATGTGAATTATAGCTCAATAAAGATGTTAAAAAATAGTAATGAGTAGATTATTGCCCCTGAGGGAAAAAAAAAAAAACCTGGTAAGGTTTCTTTCAGTTTCCCAGTCATGTGAATAGCATCTTCTATAATAAATTATAGTGTTAAATAGAATCAAAGACATAAAATCAATTTCATATTGTGGCCAAGTGTGGAAATATATGAGGAAGTTGTGGTTTCTTGGCCCTTCATAAGCAGAGGACTTACTACAAGTAAAACCATTTGTACTAGACTGCTACTTTGGTCACATCCAATAAACTAAGCCTCCCAGTATACACACCATCATGTAGTTCCATTCACTTGAATCTGTGCTGGCCATGTGACTGCTTTTAATCAATTCAGTGTGAGGGGTAAGTAATGTGCTGCCAGTTCTGAGCCTATGGCTTACTAAGGCCTGGAAATTTTTGCTTTGGGGGTTCTACCCTTGGAACCCAGCTGTGACGATGTGAGGTGGGAGTAGAACCAGGCAACCCCACTGAGCTCCCAAACAATAGCCAAAATCAAATGTCAGTTTTGTAAGTGAGTGACCCTGGGCATCCTGGAGCAGTAGAGCTTCCAGGTGACTATAACCCTAGGTGACATCTTGTGGAGCAGAAATGCCTAACTGAGCCCAGTTGATTTATAGAATTGTGAAAGATAATAGAAAAGGTGGTTGCTTTAATTTACTAAGTTTTAGGGATGTGTGTCATATAGATAATTGAAACATGGAGCACAGTATATCTCAGATCTACTTGCTAGTAGAAGTGAAAAGTCTTCTAACTTATTCCCTGTTCTAGTGCACTGGTCAAATATAATACAGAAAAGTGTGCAGTTGATATAATAGTTAGTTACTATTAGTAATTAACTATTTAATAACATACGGTATGTCACATTGGATTCGAAATAAAATATTTATGTAATATTGAAAACATTCAAAATCTGTATTTGCCTCTGATAAAAACAAAGAAAAAAATTCACCTTCACTTCTTTATTTACTTAGTTAATAAACATTTATTTAAATTTTTATTGGAACATTCTTATTTCATCCTGAGCAATGTGCTAAGAACAGGATAAATAAAGAGATGAATAAAGAGATAATTGTAATGACCACACAGAGGTATTAGTTTGGGAGGTTATGATAATTCATGTGAGATATGTGATGGCTTGAATTTGGGGAAAAATAGCATGTGAGATGGATAGAAGTATATAGTTTCAAGAGATAAATATTTTGGAGTTGATATAAAAGTTTCCAGTTAACTATTAATAATTATATGTGGCATGAGAGATAGAAGGAGAAAAAGTTAGTTCTTGGATTTCTATCTTGGGAAAATAGTAGAATTGAAAGTAAGATGATTTGTTCTGTTTAATTTACTTTAAAATTTCCTTGAGATAGCTAAGGGAGATGTTTATAATGTAATTGGAAGTATGAACCCAAGGCTTATTAAAAAGAAAACAGATGGAATTATAATTTGGAGTCATTATAATATTTATGTACATAAATCTAAGAGAAAGGCTAAGATTGCCAAAAGAGTATTTCAAGTGAAAAGAGAAAAGGATTAGAGAGAGGAATACGGGCATTGAAAGACATGGCGAAGGAAGAAGAGATCACCAGAAAGGGTAAGGAGCAGATAGAAGTAGTGTTACAGCCTTAATCAGGTTCATTGCCTGCTGTTCAAGAGGAAGCTAATCCACTGAGACAGCAGAGGTTTCAGCAGAGGAAGAGTTTAATATCGCAGGCACCAGGTGAGGAATTGGGAGGAAGTTCTCAAATTAGCCTCCCTGAGAATTTGGGAGAAAGGGTTTTTAGAGAGAGTTTGGTGGGCAAAGGACTAGGCAATTGGGTCTGCTTATTGACTGAGTTTGGGGTGGAACCAAAGGGGTGTAGAAATTGTCTTCTTTGCTGATTCAGTTCTTGAGTGTGGGAGACAAGACCAGTTGAGTCAGTTCCTTTGTTTGGGCCACTGATCTGTGTGGGTCAGCCAGTCCACTGGAATGCAGGGCATTGGAAGATATCTCAAAAACTAGCCTTAGGTTTCACAAGGGTGATGTTATCTATGGAGCAATGAAGAAAGCTAAGAGTCTTTATGACCAATAGCTATATGACTCCTGCGTAGTAAGCGATTATAGGAAAGCAAGCTAGGGAACAATGGTGGGTTATATGTACATATATTTTCCCTACTACAGTTCCCATCTTGTGTCCTTTTTTTTAAATTTTATAAAGGGTGGTTTCAGGAGCAGAGGAACCTGAATCATGTGACTTCACAGACTCTGTCAAATGCTTTTGAGAGAATTATACAAGATAAGGGACTGTGACATACCAATTGAATTTACAAATAAGCCAATGATTGGTGATTGGAAAAGAAAATTCAGTGGGATAGTATAATTTCAATGAGTTGAGGAAATGAATGGATGATGAGAAATGTATTGAACATAGACAATACTTTTAAGAAGTTTGGTTGGGAAGGAAAAGCAAGACATGGGGGAGTAGAGTCAGTGGTATAAAAGGCACTGACTGGATGGAAGGGAGTCTTTTCTCCCCAATATGGAGGCAATAAGACTGTATTATCTATAGAGATTTTAAAACAATAATATAATTGACTAAAATCTGCCTGTTTTTATTATCATTGCTCATAGGAAATTCAAAGATAAAATATTTCTCTGTATCAGAGCAGAAAACTCATCTCCACCATTTCCTCCCAGCACCACTCACTAAAAAAGCAAGAGGAAGGAGTCAAAGAAGGATTTGTGATTTATTTTACTTGTTTGCTGCTATAGGAAAGGAAACACTTGTGCATGTTTGGATACTGATGTGACTGAGGCCATAACATTTCCCTCAGCGTGGCTAAACTTGAGACAGGCTTCTTCTTGCTTTTAGGCCCCTGACTTCCCTCTCACCCTGGCCTTTACAAAGTCCAGATATTGTATCCACTGAGGTCTCTCCCCTCTCTTTTCTTAAAGCATTTACTTTAGAAAACTTGTATTTATAAATTCTTTCTCTGCCACTTTGAGATGTAAATTTTTATTTTATTTTATTTTATTTTTCAACCCCTTGGTTAATTTGTAAAGATGTAAATTTTTTAAAAATCCTCTTGATAGTTTGTGACCTAACACTATCTTTCTCAAGGACATGACAATAATTCTTTTGAAATGTGGTCATCAAGAAAGATGGGACCTCTATCTCCCAGTCTTTTGGGAAGGGTAAGAACCTAACTCCTGGGCCTTGTTTCAAGTTGTAAAACTACCTCCTGTTTGAAGACATCAGAAAGTTTATCTCCTTTGAAAGCCAATTAGTAAACACCAATGCCCTGTGATTCCCCTCAACCCAAGCTCCTAGAAACTCTTATGTCTGTTGTTTTAGTGGAGTTAACACTGTGGTCTCTTCTAGTCTCTTCTCTATTGTTATAGCCTTCAATAAAGTTTTTTTTTTTTTTCACTGTTTAACTTTGTTGGTATCATTTTTGCTTTGATAGGAAGGAATGAATAGAGATTGCAGATTCAAGAGAGTGAAGACATAATCAGTAGAATTGAGCCTCTAAAAAAGAGAGAATAAAAGATATGTAGAGAGATTTACTTTAGCCCAGGGAACAGCCATCCCATGGTTTGTAATCTTTTTTTTTTTTTTTTTTGAGACAGAGTCTCACTTTATTGCCCAGGCTAGAGTGAGTGCTGTGGCGTCAGCCTAGCTCACAGCAACCTCCAACTCCTGGGCTCAAGCAATCCTGCTGCCTCAGCCTCCCAAGTAGCTGGGACTACAGGCATGTGCCACCATGCCCGGCTAATTTTTTCTATATATATTAGTTGGCCAATTAATTTCTTTCTATTTATAGTAGAGATGGGGTCTCGCTCTTGCTCAGGCTGGACTCAAACTCCTGAGCTCAAACGATCCGCCCACCTCGGCCTCCCAGAGAGCTAGGATTACAGGCTTGAGCCACCGTGCCCGGCCTCCATGGTTTGTAATCTACTGAATATTCTTACAAATGACACCGGACTCAACAGTTCCAGCTTTCTGTTTTGAAGTAGGTAACGATCCTCTTATTCTTTGACAAGAAAGTGACTATTTTGATCTCTTTATGTTAGATATCTAAACTTAACCAACAGCGCATTTGTTAAATTTTCAGTCCCAATTTTTACTGTTATCCTATATCTCTTTGAAGGTTAGGTTAGACAATATTAAGGGAAACAATTATTGATTGTTTCTATTCTTACCATCTACTCTACTACTCTTAGCTCAATTATTTTTTCATATTTCATAGCAATTTTTAAGTAGGCATAGTGTTTATTTAATTGAATAGAATCCCTACTTTTATTTATTTATTTACTTATTTTGAGTCTCACTCTGTTGCCCTGAGTAGAGTGCCATGGCATCAGCCTAGCTCACAGCAACCTTAAACTCCTGGGCTAAAGTGATCCTTCTTCCTCAGCCTCCTGAGTGGCTGGGACTACAGGCATGCACCACAATGCCCAGCTAATTTTTCTATTTTTACCAGAGATGGAGTCTCACTCTCACTGAGGCTGTTCTGAAACTCCTGAGCTCAAACAATCCTCCCGCCTTGGCTTTCCAGAGTGCTAGGATTATGGGGGCATGAGCCACTGCACTTCGCCTGAATCCCTACTTTTTGTTGAAACATCATAAACCTAAGTACCAATACCATTATAACTCAGACCAGCAAAGAAAATCATTAATTGAATTTAGTGTTAGGTTCTTTTAATTATAAAAGACTTACTCATTTAGACAACATTTCCACTCAATAAGAGGAGGAATTTTCTAATGATTAGACTTTCCTGAAATGAAATTATTTGCTTTTCAATGGAATAAAATCTCTGTCCCTAGAAGTTTGTTTGCATCTGGGGAAAGATCAAGACACACAGTAAGTCCTCACTTATCATAGGGTTCTTGGGAACTATGACTTGAAGTGAAATGGTGTACAGCAGGTGCTCGTATAACATCAATTCATTCAACATAGTTTCATTATAACATTGATGAGGAATAAAACAGTATTGTCATATGACATTTTGCTTAAAGCCACAGTTTGCAAGAACCTATGGATGATGTTAAGTGACGACTTACTGTAATATAGAGACCCTTACATTGGCTCTGGTTCTGGTACTTTCTAAGTATGTGGGATGAACATTTTATGTAATTTTTCTGGGCTTCAGTTTGTTAGTAATTAATTTGCTGTAATGTTGTAAAGTTCGAATAAGCTACCATATAACTCGTTTTAAATATTATAAATGAATATGTAATATGAGCAGTCAGTGTTTTCCAATAGTTATCATTATAAGTTTATTTGAAAATAGACAATTTTATGTGACAACGTTAAGCAATACCCCAACCATGATGTCTAGCTTTCAAAAGATGCATCATGCTTATTTCTAACCATAGTTGATGGCAGATACCAAGTATGGAAAATTGCTATCAAGCACTTATCCCCAACTTCTTTTTCTAGTGTTTTCTGAAAGTAGGGTTCTCAGAATTGCTGGGGTCTGTTATCAATTGATATTTCTAGAGCTCTACATGTGTACTTTAGAGTTGAGTAGAAGCAAGAGGTGGTCATGTTGCTTCCAGGAGCAAATTTTACAATGCTGATAGTGAAAGTGCTCCCAGAAGGCAATAAGAGTTTATAAAAATAATAATGATTTCATGTGCTCCAATAATTATACTTGGTTTTTACTTTGAAAACACACCACAATATCTATTATAATTAATTGAATTTCCCTGCTGTGCCTTTGAATTAGAATATGCAATTCTGGCAGGAGAATATGAGTGATGATTTACCTTCTATTAGTGGTAAAGGCATCTCATTTTTAAATTATCTCTACTGCAACTGTATACCCTTTCCACAAAACATGCTAGAACATTCAATTGAAACTAGGAATTGAGAGACTGTAGCTTCATGAAAAGCCAGGTGTTTGGTTTTAGACAAAAAATAGTGTTGAAAGAGGTATCATCGTACAGTAAAGATTGAGGAAAATAACTTGCTGAAGGTCAGTATCCAAGGGACCATTTTGTCCTTCACGAGGAATGTAACCATAAAAATTAATTATACTTTGGAGATCCAAGCATATTAGGTAACATATTTTAAAATTGGAGCTTGCAACTATATTTAACATCTCCAAGTGAGGACAAATTCTCTCACCTTTTCCCATTCTCTTCTTCGGTTTAGATTTTGTCTAGAATTTGTGTGCTTGGATGGTTTGGCTACAAAAACCATTCAAACTCAAAAATGAGGTTTCACAAAATAACTGCATCAAGGTAAATTCAGCTACATATCTCTAATGTCACCATTTATAGGTTATAATATGTCTGTGAGCTTTTACAGACACCATATTCTTTCTCGCAAATGAGCCACCAGGTTCACCAGGTGAACCTATTTCAATGGTATTGCCCTCAAATTTCCCACATATATTTCAGTGGTGTTTGTAGGAGGTGTATACTGTCACATGGTAAAGACTAATGTTAGCTTTGTGAGATAAAAAATTGAGGTAGTTTTCCAAGTTTTTAAAAGAAAGAAATAAAAACATTATATGATTAATTTTATGAAGAAAAGTTAAATAAATATTATAGAAGATTAGATATGGGTTATCAGATCTTGCGTTTGACATTGGTTACCCACATGTTTTCCATTCTGTGTAGATAGTATATACATCTAAATATGCTTTAATTTTTGTGATTGATATATAATTGTATATCCAGCTAGTATCATTTCATAATCTGTAATAAACTATTTATTCTCTCAGCATTATCAATTCTTATTTCTCATTTATTTGAAAAGCCAAGTAACCTCAAAATCAGAGACTCTTGAAGTTAAGGAAAATTAATATTGATACTAAGTAAAGAATTTTTTATTCCAATAATATAACTATTTTAATCCTATTTCTGCCATGTTATGAATCTATCTATTCTGGTAGATATTTTATGTCCTATTTTCAAAAATATATTCTAGGACTACTTTCTGCTATATTTAAATGCATGACTGAATCATTTTATGAGTATACAAGCACTTTAAAAACTTCTTATTATGCTAATTTAAGACATTACTTTTTATTTAAGTTGTATAATTTGATACCAAACAGTCCTTATCTTCTGTTTATTAGGGAAGGAAACTAGTAAGGGATATAGGAGAGAATTCAAACTGGAATATGGTATTCAACAAAAATGTTAAACATTTTTAAATGAAGGCACAAATTTCAATCCAGTTCACTAAATGGCCTCATGAGTGTTGGAAGAGTCATCTCATATTAGTTAAGAGAGAGACGGAGTACTATGGAAAGATTCTTGAATATGCAAATTAAACAGTATTAATTAGCTCCAGCAGCCATATATTTTAAGTTTAAGCGTTAGAACTTAGCTAAGGCAATAAGACCAAATCAGGTCTCAGTAATTTACATTTTTATAGTTCTTCCTAAAGCAATCTAGAATTGACTGTTATTGCCAAGAGAGGGCATCAACTAGTATGGAAAAGGCATTGCACTCTAGGCTGTGCATGCGTTTAAGTACGATCCCTTGTCGATTCTCAAGATTTCAGCTTAAACCGATATTTTTAAATTTTATTATTTTAATATTTTAATAAAGCATAGTCTTCTCCATGTTGTTAAACTATGGTTAAATACGATCTCTGAAATCATGCAACATTTAAGAGATGACAACAGTATTTCATTTTCTTTTGAATCTGTTCATTCTCTCTGGCTGTTTTCATTTTCATCCTTGCTGTCTCCTTAAGGCACAAACCAAAGTCTCCATTACAAGCATTTGATTCAGCCGCAACATTAAAGCAAACAAAGACCCAGGACTAAAACAGGATTAAATGTGTCCTTATATTTGTTTTTTAGGCACGTTACTCAAAAGTTCACATCTAGTCATCTCTAATGCAATGTTACCCTATACATAGTTTGACATCATTGAAAAGAGTATTTCATTCTTCCCTTGGGATATCTCAAGGATTTAGGAGAACTTACTTGAAGAGATTTATTTCAGGTAGGTAAGAAATTATGCCATTTCAGTCCTGCTGCATGATTGTGGAACACTCATTTTCTCCTAGAAAATCCTGCTGATTACACAGAGCTAATTATCAGCAATAACCTATCTCAGAGGAATAGCAGTGTTAAGAAGCTGCATTGCTCTGTTCCAGAGCAGTGACTTCCAGGAAAGTAAGTCCCTGGTGAAAATTTCAAAGAATAATATTTCTTAAAACTGTATGTTGAAAAGGCTTATTTCATCTCACATATTTTCACCACACTTTATAAAGCAGACGCCTTACTTCAAAGTCCCCTAAAGTTGTAGCAATCATTTCCCACAAATTCAGTCCAATTTACTTCTGATGGGATAAGGTTAAGCCAACCAGATTTTGTAGCAATAGACTGCAAAGGACAAATATGGATCATCAAAAAGGTAAAGGGGTCACCAGGACCACAATTTAAAAGTGATATGGAAGAAGAATTAGCAATAAGCCACTAATTCAAGGCATTGCACTATGCAGATTGTGGATTATTCTATTTCAGGTAATTTCTTTTCAATCAGGACATTTGAAGCCATAAGACAGAGACTTTTGCTACTTTTCATGATACATCAGAGTTTTCAACATTGTAACATTCGTATTTCCCAAGAAGGGATTTTTTTTTTTTAATGATCCAGATTACCATTTCATCTGGTTCTGTCCTAATGAGTACTGCTATTCTTCCAGTTTACAAAGGTAGGGCAGACTGTTGGAAACCTCCTAAGCAGCATCACAAAATTGAAGGAGCGCAGAGAATACGAACTGGAGGAGGTCCATTAGGATGGTGAACTGCAGGGAGTGGAAGCTTTGCCAGTGATGTCTGCTTTGATAATGGGAGTAGAAGGTATCATTATCTTCATCCAATCATATTTAAATTAGTCATTTATTGGCTACTCTAAAGCAAGCTGCAGTAATCCATTGCAAATTATTAACTTTAAAATCAGCTAAGGGTTTTTGCCTAATCATAAAGAAAACTCTTATTTCCCCATGACAGAATTAATAATCCAATCATTTCTCTTAAGAATTATTTTAGTGCAAATATCATATCTGAATGTCGGTAAGCTCTTGAATTAAAAGAAACACTGACCATAATTTAGGAGAAATAACTCTGAGTACCAGTCTCAAAATCAGTAATAGCATTTTGGAGCAAACATTTACATATCGTGCTCCAAACAGCAGAGGTTTTTTGGATAGGGGTAATCAGTTTTCCCATAAGCTAAGAAAGCCTTAAGAATTTTAATTATTAAACTACTTTTAAAATATTTTGCCTATAAATAGGATAGCATTGTTTATAGAGCAGGTGAAAGTTTTCTAAAATAATTAAAATAAGGAGTAAGATAATTTAACTGTGAGAATCTAGTTAGTTTATTCACTTGAGAGAACTATGAGCCAATTCCTAAATATTTTTCCTTTGGTAGACGAAAAGTCTAAGACATAGATTTTTTTTTTATAAAGTTCTTTTAATTTTGAGTAACAAATATTATGCCATTAGTGTACTGATTATGTAAAAAGGTGACCTGCTTCTCTACCAATTTTCCATTGCTTCTCTTTCAATCAGTTTGGAGTGTGATTTCACTGCATCATCCTTAGCTTAGAAGATAATTTGTTATAAAATTCTCTGTTAACATAAAACTTTAAAATTGGCCCACCTTCTAACACCAACCTTCTAATTAGAATTTTTGAGAATGATTTCACATATTGTCCCAGCCCATTCTACACACAATCTCTATTCCTACCCACCTCATTTCCCTGACTTGCATGATAAGTATCTGAATACAAGTCACCAACTATAAATTCAGCTGGACGCTGGATTCATTTTTTTATTTACATACATACATACAATACAAAGGAAGGTTCCATGGTCAAATTTGTGGAAGTCAACAAGCACTGTGACTTTCAACACAGAGTCTTGACTGGCAAAGAAGGGCTCTTAATGTTTTCCCTCTTTTCATTTATAGACTTTTCCAAAAAGTCCCTTATTGTTTCCACCACTTTCTCCCCACTTATTCATTTAACTACTTTACAGTTCAACACTAGAATTAATATTTGACATCTGACAGCTCTTTTCTGGCCAGTAATGACTTGCAAATTGTCAACTTTCACACCTTTCCTGAGTAAGTCCTTCCTGTTTATTTGCAAACTCTCTGCTGTTTTGGTTTGAGTGCCCCACAGTCAGATCCTGAGATGAGGATTCCAGTGTGAACGGCTTACATGGTAAGTGAAGGAAAACACGGGTAAAAAAATGGAGAACTGAGATAGGGAAGAGAAGGCAACCAACGAAATGTACATTATTTCTAAAAATTTCATTTACTTTTTGAGACAGCATCTGGCTCTGTCGCCCAGGCTGGAGTGCTCGATCATAGCTCACTGCAGCGTGGAACTCCTGGGCTCAAGCGCTCCTCCTGCCTCTTGAAGTGCTGGGATTATAGGCCTGAGCCACTGCACCGAACCTCATTTTTTTTTAACTCAATACATTGTAAGTGCACACATTTATGGAGTGCAATTTGGCATTTCCATACACATATATGTTGTGCTGTAGGTGCCCAGTTAATGCATAGGTCTAGTTTCAAGGTAGTGCCCTACAGTAGCAGCTTAGGTTGTGGGAGTGGGAAGTGCAAGTGGAGCTCCTATTTTAAAGCAGTGCAGCTGCATGAACTCCAGGCAACTCTTCAAATTGGGCTGGGGCCTATGAGGACTGGGGCCCTCTCCTGTAGAAAGACCCTGTAACCTATGCGGCAGCAATGGGGACCTCTGTAGAAGCCCCTTTGCTATGAGCTGATGCTGGCATGGGAGACAGTGTGGCAGAGGTGGGGTGCCTTGCTCACCCCTCTGCAGTGCTATGCTGGGTTTCTGGACGCCACAGGGATTTTGCTGCTGCCCTGGTGCTCTCCAGCTTACTTCCTTAGTCACTCCAGTTGAAATAGAATTGTATATTCCTTGTTTTTATTCCTTTTGTGGAGGTTCGGGGGTGGTGAGGGCAAAGTAACCCTAATCCAACATCTTGCTGACATTACCTGTCCCAGAAGCGTGTATTATTAAACCAGGTAGCCCCATGGTAACAAGAACTAAATCCCATGGGGAAACTCTCAGAAGTAGCATAAAATACATATCTTGGAATGATTCACCCAAGAGATGAGGGAGTTGGGGTATAAATAACAATTATTGGTTGAGGGATAATTGGAGGTTATCTTCCTTTATCAATAGGGGAGGTTCTTCAAGCTGTCATGAGCACATCTAGAAAGTGGCTTGGGCTATGTCATCAGAAGTTCATGACTAAATACTGAAGTGGGTGTGCCCAAGGATGTGGGCAGGCTCCCACAAAGTCCATGAGATCTGAAACTGACACTCCTCCCTGTGAAGTGACATAATTTCCTTACATATAAGAGCATTTTACACATTTTTAATATATAGCTTCTTTGAGCCTTCTTAATGTTGATATTACTTAGGTTTGCATGCTTGGCTATGTTCTTTCTGTACCTTTCTTTGGCAGGATCCTAAGACATCAATTATCTATTCACCACAGATGACTTCCCAAATTATATCAATGTCTCAGCCTAAATGCCACCTCCTGAATGACAATTTCTTCTATGATCACTCTTCCCTTATCAATAGACTCACGTTTTTCAACTTGCAAAGGACTTTGCTATATTTCTTCCATATAGGCAGTTCTCTACAGTGATTTCTGACACAGAACAATTTTAAAGATGAATAGTATGAGCTCATTTTCTTGAAAACAAATTTATTTTTAGAAATAACATAAAGTACTTCCAGCGCTTATCATAAACAAACATTTAAGCACATTAATTGTTTTAATTAAAAAAAAATCTCTGTAGTATATTTTCATAGTACCTTTCAGTTTTGAGTTTTGTTTTTTACCAGTGATATTATACCTATTTCCTAGTTTTTAATTGCATAATAGAAGTACAGTAACTTGTTGAAAAATTGAATGCATAATAACATGAGAAAGTAACATAATCTGAAATCTTAATAAATAGATATAACTGCCATTAATGTGTTGGATCACCACAATGTTATGTAGCTATTGATGTGTACAGTCACAGGACTTTAAATAATTGGCATCCATGGTCTAATATCACATATGCTTTTTCTGATGACATATTTTAAATAGTCTGTTTTCTCACTCTCAAAATATTATAAGAATGCATTTATAAAATCTAGACTTATTTCCAAATACTCTATTATAAATGATCTCCAATTACAATTATTATTTTCTGTTTAATTCTGATAAGCAAAAACACAATTGCTTGTGTATACAGTTATGCTTTGTTTAACGATGGAGATACATTCTGAGAAATGCATCATTAGGCAATTTCTAATGTGTGCAAATGTGTAAAACTCCAGAGTGTACTTACACAAACCTAGATGGTATAGCCTACTGCACACCTAGGCTATATAGTACAGCCTATTGCTCCTAGGCTACAAACCTGTACTGCACATTACTGTACTGAATACTGTAGGCAGTTGTAACACAATGGTAAGTATTTGTGCATCTAAACATATCTAAACACAGAAAAGGTACAGTAAAAATATAGTATAAAAGATAAAAACCAATATACCTCTATAGGGAACTTATCATAAAAGGAGCTTGCAGAACTGGAAGTTGCTCTGGGTGAGTCAGTGAGTGAGTGGTGAGTCAATGTGAAGGCCTAGGATATTACTGTGCACTACTGCAGATTTTATAAACATTGTACACTCAAGCCACACTAAATTTATAAATTTTTTCTTTCTTCAATAACAAATCAATCTTAGTTTACTGTAACGTTTTTACTTTATAAACGTCTTAATTTTTTAAACCTTTTGACTCTTGTAATAGCATTTAGCTTGAAACACAAACACCTTGTACAGCTGTACGAAAATATTTTCTTTCTTTATAGCCTTGCTCTATAAGATTTTTTTCTATTTTTAAAATTTCCAACTTTTAAAAAAAATTTTGTTAAAAACGAAGACACAAACAGGCACATTAGCCTAGGCCTACACAGGGTCAGGATTACCAATATCACTGTCTTCTATCTCCACATCTTGTCTCTAGCTCTGGAAGGTCTTCAGGGGCAATAACATGAATGGAGCTGTCTTCTCCTATTAAAAAAAAATGCCTTCCTTTTGGAATACCTCCTGAAGAAGGATGTGCCCCAGGCTGTTTTATATTTAACTTTACTTTCTTTTATATGAGTAAAAGGAATAAATTCTAAAATAAAGATAAAAAACATATAGAGTACATAAACCTACTGACAACAAAATAGGTTTGTTTACACCAGCATCTCCACAAACACGTGAGTAAGGCCACTTTGGCGTTAGGAGGACTACAATGTCACTAGGAAACAGGAATTTTTCAGCTCCATTATAACCTTATGGGACCACTGTCATATATGCTCACCAATGGAAAAATTATTATGCAATGCGTAACTGTACTTGTGTTTTTTTCTCCCCAAACACTTGCTCAACAATTGATTGTTCAATTATTTCCTATAATTTATTTATAGATTAATTTGGATCTTTAAGGTAAATAACTACACAAGTGCAAAATAAGGTAATCATGCATTCCTTCCTCCAACCATTTATTTTCTTCTTGTGTTACTTCACTGGCTAGGACTCCCATGTTGAGTAAAAGCGGTGACGGTAGACTTTTTCCAAAGGTATTTAGCATATTCAGTTTATATCTAGTCTAATCCAGTAATGTGGAGATTGTTTCCTAACATCCTACTATTTTCTGAATTCCTGAATTAAATTGAATTTTGTCATTTTATAATATGTGTCTTAGACATGAGCGGGTTCTGTATACTAATATTTTGTTTAAGATTGTGTATTTATGCTCATGAGTCATATTTTTCTGTAAGGTTTTCTTCTTGTACTGTTTTGTCTGGTTTGGATTCAGGCTTAGATGAATCATAGACAACGAATTAGGAGAGTATTTGCATGTTTAGTTATAAGAAGTTGTAAGCTCCTGTGGTTTGAGAGTCTAATGAAATGTACCTATGTCTCCCCAGTGAAAAAATGATCACGTGAGAAAACACAAACGTTTTCTGAAATACTCAGAGAGTTTATTGTCTTGATATAGATAGTCCATTTGTCCGTATGGGTGCCTATCATGTTTCTAGAGAAGTGGTGAGGTTCAAGGATATAGAAATAAAGCCTGGGTCTAAATTTTCCAGAGCTCACCATTATTATTAATGCCTGGCAACAACGAAATACTAAATTTTTATTTTTTAATCCATCATTAATATTGCATACTATGAGCTCTACCAATGATTTAGAAAAATAATCTAACTAAAGACTAAACTAAAACTAAAGACAATTCTTGATAATCAGTACAAACAAAGTTAACAGCATGCTAGAAAATGGCCTAAATATAAAAACAAAAAATTTAGGAGAGAAAATATGGCTAATAAAATATTCAATCACAGGAAAATGCAAGTTAATACAACATAATATTATTGTTTTGAACTTTTGGGATAGTGAACACTTCTATAATATTCAATGTTTTAAACGATATGGCAAATGGTACCACATATGCCATGAATTATGAATCAGTTATCTTTCTGAAGTCAATTTTCAATATCCATCAAAGCCTTTGACTCCATAATTCACCTGTACTCAAAGATACATGAAGAAACAGATTCATTGCATCTAAGTTTGTACTAGTAAAGATGGTATATATAATAACTCAAATTTCCTTTAATAGGAAAGGATAACACAAATATTGTATATATACAATGGGATACTGAGCAATAATTTTAAAGGCAGTTGTATAGATAAGGAACTATAGATATTATCATATTTATGACACTAATATATTATTAAGAAAAAAGGCAAGCTTTATAATAATATTTAGTAATTTTTCATTAAGGAGAAATATGTGAATATGTAACAATATACAAGTATATATATCTATATATATACATACATGTTAATAAAAGTTTATAATAATTTAGAATGTCTGAAAAGATAAAAGCAAACTTGTTAATAATGTGTATATTTGGAGAAGAAAATGAAGTAGATGCAGGGATACAGGGAAGGCAGACTTTATTCTGTATTTTTGTACAATTTTATTATTAACAACATTATTAACATATATGTATTTAACTATAATTTGTATAATTCAAAACACATTAAAGGTGGAAAAAATGAACACAACTTTTTTAGATTGTAAATTATTTTTTGCATTGTTAACATATACTCATGTTTGGACTGTTAATTGACTTACATATAATCTTACATACAAATAAATTTAAGCTAATGAATCTATTAACATTTATGCTGTACAATACTACTACTATAATTTTCATGCCATTATCTTAAATTTACAAGTTACTCTATATATTGATAGGAAAATATCTTCTTGAAAACATTGCTACCCAAATTGGAGGAAAGTATTATTAATACTCTAAAGGTCTTCATTTTCTTTAATATATAGGAATTAAATATGAAATGTCCAATTTCAAATCAAAAGTTTAGTTTATTATATCTCAAACAAGAAGCAGTACAATTAATCAAACTATGTGCCTAAACTATTGACACAGTTTTGCCGTCTTAACAGTAGCTTGTTTATGCCAGTAGCGAAAAAGCCTGGAGAGCAAGTGGCAATGAAATCACAAAAGGCATTTTCCACAGCTTGTTGAGAATTGAATATTTTTCCTTGCAAAAAGTGGTCCAAAGGATGGATGAAGTGGTAGTCAATTGGTGCAAGATCTGGTGAATACAGTGGATGACAGAAAGTTTCCAAGTCCAGCTTCTGTAGTTTGAGCAGCCTTGTTCCTGCAACATGTGGTCAAGTGTTGTCTTGCAAGAGGATTGGCCTGTCTCTATTGACCAATCTCAGCAGCTTAATCACAAGCACCCTCATCATTTCATCCAACTGGTTGCAGTAGACATCCACTGTCATCAATTGACCAAGTTTCATGAAGCTGTAGTGAATAATACCAACACTGGACCACCAAACACCATTAGCGTTTTTTTTATGAATATTCAGTTTTGGACTGTGTTTTGGCACTTCATTTTTATCCAAGCATTCTGCTGAAAGAGTGCAATTGTCAAAAATAATCCATTTTCATCACATGTAACATATGGTGTAGAAATTGTTTGCCTTTATGTCATGGCACAAAGAAAGGCAAGCTTTGAGATAATTTTTCTTCTGATCCTCATTTAATTCATGTGGAACTCATCTATCCAGCTTCTTTAACTTGCCCATTTGTTTCAAATTGTCCAATATTGTTGGAATAGTGATGTCAAACCTTGCCGCCTAATTCACACATAGGTTGAGATGGATTCGCTCCCACTAAGCTTTCAGCTCATCATTATCTACTTTGGTCTCAGGTCACCCACGTGGTTCATTTTCAAGGTTAAAATCACCAGAACAGAACTTCTCAAACTATCTATGTATATACTGTGTGTTCATTAGCCATGTCATTCTCAAGCACTTCATTGATATTTCAAACCGTCTGCACTGCATTGATTCCATGATGGAACTCATTAAAAAATAACATGAATTTTGACTTATCCATGGTTTCACAAAAATTGCTCTAAAAGAATTTGAATGATAATCACAAGCCAAAATGTGCATTTGAAAGAATAAGGATGTACCTTCACAATAATAATAATAGTAATAAAAACTCAAGACCTGTCAAAGTGAAATGCCAGAGATATCAACTGTCAAGCTTAGTACTTAAGGAAATCGGTCATTCCATATTTAATTACCTAATATTTTCCACAAGGAAATAATTTTGCTGTGTCAGATCAACTCAAATTTTCTATTCAAAATTGCTCTGTAGTTGTATGTTTATGTGTATGTGTGAGAGGGTATGACTCTGTGTGTGCATAAAGTATAAAAATAAAAAAAAATTAAAGGACCCCACTTTTCAATATCCTTGAGCAATATGACCCAAATTCAGACTCTCAAGTGTCTTTAAATCAGCCAGACTCTCAGGAGCAAGTTTGTCTAAATCTGGAGAAATAAAGGCTTTAGGCCATTGACATACCAAAAGTATATTTATTTAATATGGCTCAATAGAACAATTTTCTGCATTATAAATTAATTAGCAAATGCAGTTAATTTTTCAGAATCTATTTTTAAAATTTAATTAAGTCTTTGTCTTTATTTTCAACATTACTCTGACTTTGGAAATAAAATTATGGAAGGATTAGTCTCTCTCTGAGATTATTATGAATGTGAATAATTAACTCTGCCATCATACATTATATACATGTTAAACTTTTCCTTAATTGAATTTTTAACTATTACTGTAAATAAATTAATTTAATTTTCTATAGAGCATCTTATTAAATGGTCCAAAGGTATGATTTTTATAGAGGCAAATCAAATGGTTAAACTATGTTTTAGTTTAAAAGAAGAAATAAAAACAATACTCATCATCAAATTGGTATTAACTGACTTATCTGACCAACACTTAAGAGCACAAATAGTAGTAACATTCACTGGGTGTTGGGCAGGTGGGAGGGGAGAAGAGAGGTTAAGTATATTCACACCTAATGGGTGTGGTATGCACCATCTGGGGGATGGACAGGCTTGAAGCTCTCACTTGGGTGGGGAAAAGGTAATGTAGGTAACCTAAACATTTGTACCCCCATAATATGCTGAAATAAAATAAATAAATAAATAAAAATTAAAAACTAAAAAACAAAAATTAAAAATAAAAAAGCAATATAATTTTTTTTGCTTTTTGATGCTTTTTATTTCTATATAAGTTCAAACTTACAGAAAAACTGTAAGAAAAGAATATGAAAATTGTAAATAATCTATTCTCTATCTTTTTTTCTTGTTTTTTGCGTCTTTTGAAACTATATCGCCCATAGTTATGATTGCTTAATGTTGACTCACAGGTCACTGAGACTCCATTCACTTTTTTTGAAAGACCTTTTATTCTATTTTTCAAGTAGGATAATTTCTAGTGCTCTATCTTCAAGCTCACTTGTCATATTTTTGTTGTTATCACCAATCTGCTGTTAAGGCCATGGAGTGAGCTCTTCATTTCACATAATTTACTCTTTAGTTTTAGAATTTCCATTACTTTTTTTTAATGGTTTACATTTCTCTGCTGAGATAGCTCAACTGTTTACTCTTGATGAAAATATTTACCTTCAAATCAAAATGTTTTTATAAAATCTGCTTAAAAGTTCTTGAGTCCTAATTTCAATGTTTGGGTAATCTCGGGTTCGATTGCTGTTGACCACATAGGTGTTGAATACTTTGCCCAAGGTCACAAATTTGAAAGACCCTACCCAAAAATTATTAATTCAGAAATACACGGTAAACTAACCATGCTAAATCTTCTATTAAGAAACAAAACAGATATATCTTTTAGTAATATGGCTCTATTCACTTTAATGGAACTATATCTCAAAATTGAAATCTGATGAAAATTCTAGCAAAAAGTTATTATTGGCTAATGAAGAAGCAATGTAATTTGTTTAAATTAGAACACTGTGGAAATCATATGAAATCTCCTGTGGCATTAAAATTAATGACCAAAAATAAGTTATCTCACTGGGTAAAGCTTTTATTCTTCTAAATTTAGTGTAAAGCAACTTTAATTTAAGCCATCTTTTTTAATGCTTATAATATTGATATCAAGTAAAGAAATTAATGGAATTATTATCAACCAGTTATTAGGCCAATTCTTATCAAAATTTTCAGAATTAATTGTGACTTATTGGCCGGGTGCGGTGGCTCACGCCTGTAATCCTGGCACTCTGAGAGGCCGAGGAGGGCGGATTGCTCGAGGTTAGGAGTTCGAAACCAGCTTGACCAAGAGCGAGACACTGTCTCTACTATAAAATAGAAAGAAATTAATTGGCCAACTAATATATAGAAAAATTTAGCCAGGCATGGTGGCACATGCCTGTAGTCCCAGCTACTTGGGAGGCTGAGGAAGCAGGATTGCTTGAGCCCAGGAGTTTGAGGTTGCTGTGAGCTAGGCTGACGCCATGGCACTCTAGCCTGGGCAACAAAGAGAGACTCTGTTTCAAAAAAAAAAAAATTGTGACTTCTTTGAAAAACAATTTTGTTAGACTTTTTAATTGAATTCCTCTAGCAAATGTGAGGTCTGGTTAAAAACAGTCTCTAGATTTCCACACTTGCTTATGATAGGAAAAGTTTTAATCTTGTAATAATAATAGTCATAAACTCAATGATAAGCTATGAGAAGGTCAGAGTACCACCTATCTCATATAAACTATCTGAGCAAACAAAATTCTTCATAAATTGGGAAAGTTTAAATTTGAGTATGTCCATCCTCCATCTCTTATTATATTAGAGACATGAAGAACTGATCATTATTAATTTTTATCATCTTTTTCTGTGTTGCATACTCTTTCTCTCTCTCTCTCTTTCCTACACACACAGATCACAGTATCATTCAAGACTTATGGATTTAATTCTAGTATTATAAAGGAAATCAGAAGACTGAGAGTGATTTTTACCAGTAAAATACAAGGAAATATTTAAATGATTTTTTTTAAAGGAGGGGGTTTTATAGTAAAGGAAAGAATATTCTAGCAGAAGAAACAACATGAAAAAATGACAGGAAGTTAGCAATGAACTATGAAAATTTAGAGTCATGAATCTTTGCCTAAATATAGAGTATATGAGACTGATAAGGCAGAAACTAATGCTGGGAATATAACTTGAGATGGCAATGTTAAGGTCCTTGAAATGCTACATTAAAGTGGTTAGAAATTTTTCCAGAGCCTACAGGAAACCAACTCAGTATCATCTTACTATTTTTTTCCAAAGTGGAAAAAAGGTTTATAGTTGGTTTTACCCATTGCAAAGATGACATTTACTTTTTATTAACAAGGAAAATAATTCCATAAAATATAAATGAGAAATAAATGTTTTATCTATCCTCTCACTAGACATATACCAACAACCAACACTTTGATGTGTGCTTTCTATGTATGTTTGCACTTCCAGAGAGTGTCTATATACCATAAAACCGTTTTACAAACTCTTTTAGAACTTGTTTATATGTAATAGATTTTATAGGCACATGTAAAAAATTCAAGAAAAAAATAAGTCTCAGTCTATTATTTTTCCATTTTTCCAAGTTCACTGTCCAAAAATAGCAAATGTGATACATAATTTCAGAAACAGCCATGCCTATACAAGGATATATATATATATATATATATATGTATGTATAATTATGCTATCCCTTTAAAACATATTATAGCACATGATAAACATTGCAACACAAACACTACACTATACCTAGCTTTTTCATTTAACAATTTATCCTGAAAAGCATTACATATTAAAAGATATATTCTGAAGTAAAGGGAAAGAGAAGGCAAGAAATAATATAAACATATAAATTATTCATTTTTGCTTGTCTTACTAATTTTCTGACTAATCTGTTGCTTATAAACATTATAAACAAAGCATAATCTTTCTACTATTTTTAAAGTTTTAAATATACTGAGCATTTTTTGTCAAATACTGTGAGTGTTTTCTGGGTACTTGGAAAGTATAAATTTTGTGCTCAATTGAACTATATCAATTAGATCAATAAAAGCAATAGAGTTATTTATGTCTTATTTTATTTTCCAATTCTATGCTTAGAGCCGATCACATTGATGAATTTTTCTTTATGATGTTAATGTAATTTTTTTAGTATAAATCAAGACTTCAAAATTTTCAATGTGAACAAAATCTTTATTTAGAAAGACCTTTTCTAAAATGTAGCATTTAACTAGAATTATGTATTATTTGTTATTAATAATTGACCCTTGAAAATGTTTAGTCTTCAGTTTCCTTCCATGTTTTTGCCCTTTTTCTTTCAACCTTTCTAAGTTACTTCATTTTTATGTTTCCTGTACATAACATATAGTTGGATTTTGCTTGATTATACAATGTAAGCATCTTTTTCTATTCTTTTAATAGATGAGCAAATCTCATATATATTTATAGAGATGAAATTAGTGCTTGGTTTTAGTTTCACCATCTTAATTTATGTTGTTTTTCTAGCATTCATGTTTTATTCATTTTCTTTCTCAATAAACTCTGTGTTTCTTTCTGATAATTTTAAAAGTTTATAATTGTTTAAATTTATTGTGGGAGTTTATAACTGTGATTTGTTTAGTGGAATGAATCTATTTTTCTACTATTGCCCATTGATTTTCCTCTGCAAGTGATACTGAAATTATTATACATCTACTTTCTGCCACTTCTGTAATCTCCACTGCACCACACTATGTTGCTGATTACATAATTCTTATTTCTTTTAGAGGTTACCTTCTTGTCTTTAAACATACCTGTACCACTTGTTTGCTTTTCAAGATGTAAACAAACTATATATCTTTCCCCCTCACACCACACTTCCTTGGCTGAAAACTGCTTCCTACTCATAGATTTTCTTCCATTCCGCCATGCAGTTGCAAAGATGGTGAATTTCCTTAGTTACTTCTGCTTCCCTTACAATGTTCCGAACAAAATAAACTTGAGGAAAATTTTGGCAGCAGTTCTCATATTTGAAACAAATCTTTTCCATGTAAGGGACTTTGACTTTGCCTGTCAGGGTGTTCCTCTACCTTTGAGAAGCTGGTGTCTCAACATCCCTGCCTGAAATCTGCAGCAGAAGACATTTGTTTTTAGGAAATCATTCTAATCTTTGCTTTATTTTTACTACAATGGGAAGTGTACTTATTATATACCTATATCTATTTTTTTCTTGTCATCAAGATAGATTTCCACTTCTCTTTCTCATTACTTCTGTCATTCATTAAAGACACAAAAAAGAGGAAAGAGTTGTCTTTATTCTATCTGAAAGCCAGAAATCTGTTTAAGAACTTAAGGTTGAAGATTGTCATAATGATTGTATGTTAATAGACAACCTCCAGGATATAAAGCCATTGCCACACATAGTCATTTCACTGTCATTTTTTAAAACATCTACGAATAGTTCAGATATCACTAATTTACCTAAAGACTCTTCTATTATGGGAAACCTAATGACTAACAATTTAATTGGTGTATTTTACATAAGAAGTGATTTAAGAAATCCATGCATGACATAATAATTTAAAAGCCCATGAAATACTGCCATTGTTGTTAATATCTGAACCTCTACTTTTAGAACTTAACAAACTATGCTTATGATTAGGAATATTTTTACGTTAAACATATTTTTAAATTTACATATTATAATTGTGTATATTTATGAAGCACAATTTGATATTTTGATATATGTATACATTGTATAACATTCAAATCATTGTAGTTAGCATATCCATTACCTCATGCATTTATTTCTTTGTGGTGAGTGTATTTAAAAACCTCTCCTCTATTTATTCTGTAATATATAATTCCTTACTGTTAACCATAGTGATCCTAGTGCAACAGAATAACATCCCTCCTATCTAACTATGACTTTGATCAACCTCTTCCCATCCTCTCCTCCCCAATTACATCATTTTTAATCTAAAACACCATTCTTACTGATACTATAATTGACAATTATCTCACACTGTACTATTTTTTAAAATGGGTGAGAATTATTTTCAAGAGGGAATTGAGTAAAAGTGAGAAAGATATGGCTTCTGAGGATTGGAGGCATTAAGATGCAAAGTGAAATATACATTCAGCAAGTTCAAGTTTGAAGGAAATGGCCAGCTATGAGAATATGAAAAAGTTAGTCTGGAATTAGAGGAATCAGAAAAACTTCATTTAAGACATGCTATTTTGATATTAAAATTGTACTTTAACATGTTTAAATATTTTAAAGCAAACAGAACATATTTAAAGAAAGTGAATTTCAAGTACAAGGAATGAGATGCTCTAAGTCTCAGAGATGTTGGAAATATAAAGTGATTAATCTGAGTAGGCTTAAAAGCAATGTAAAATGAGTGGAGAGAAAGACACATGTTTAGGTGGGTTTATATGTCAGAAATCTTGAATGTCAGTGATGAAATTCATGATCATGAAGTTAGTCTTAAAGAAGGCATCATCTCTTGGATACAATGCATGGGCAGATTAAAAAGCTGGCTTCAAAGTCAACAGGAAGACCCCTGCAAAAGCAGGACTATTTCTTTTCTATCTTGCACTTCAAACTCCCATATGATGGAGAAAATGAATCTTTGCATATTATAGTTTTTAAGGAAAACATACCTTAATCCCTTATTACTCCCAGCTTCCAACTTTTAGGCAACTATTCCAGCTTTGCTTGGATCACAACCCCAAGCAGCTGAGAGTGTGAGGCAGTGTGATTGACAGAAGTTGGCTCAGAAAACTTTCCATGAGGTCAGATTGGAAGGATAAGCCCCCAAAGGAATAAGAGAAGGATATGCTGTAGATATAAATAATCAATGCCTGCTATGTTTTACCCTAAGGTAAACAACACAGATATGCATACACACACGTATCTAATTTTTTCAACATCAATTGCAAATATGATACTGATTAATATTTACCATGCATTCAAAGCAAGATGTACCCTTTTCCAAATGAAGGCCATGAAAAATTTGTGTCCATTTATAGATTCTGATCCAAGGGTTGCCCCTATCATCTTTATTCCTCTAGAGCAGATACAGATGGAGTTCATCATAATTCTTTAAATATGGCTTAAGGCATTTGATTAAAGGCGATTTAAAGCACAGACTCAAATGAAATTAGGATTTTCTCTGTCCCTCCTTTTTGTTCCTTTCTGCATTTCCATTCCATTCTCCACCTTTAATTTCTCCATGAAGCAGGGACCATGGTCAGAGGCAACTCTAATGACAAATAATTTTTCATCAACAGCAAAAATTAGAAATCTGTTTCACCAAATATGCTGTGGACATCCCTAGGATAGACCAACCTATTGACGAAACCCCAACCTCATATAATCACCATGCCTGGGGGTTGGGCAGGTATGAAGCTAATTGTGGTGGTCTGACCCTGTATCCAGGGTGGGAGGGGTTAGTTACCAGGGAGTGAGCAAAAAGAAGTATTGAATAGATGCTATTAACTGATGTGAATTACATTAGGTAATTGGAAAATTAAGGCAATTCATTCTTATATCGTCTTAATTAGACAAAAAATTAATTTGTCCATTTGTATAAAGTGGGTGGTGCTCAAGAAACTGGTAGAGTTAAGAAATCTTTGAAGAAAGGGATGGGAGGTATTATTCGTTGGTAAGAGTTTCTCTTCTGCAAGTCTGAGGTGCTGGGAATGATTCATACTTGTTGATTTTCTCTTACAAATTGTGTCTTGCAATACCTTGATCTTATTTTCAAAGTCAAACTTCTCTTCAAAGTTAAATAAACATGTCAAATGAAATCTAACAAAGCAGTAAGGATTCAAGATAGGTCATTGGTTTTATCAGTTTATATCTTCACAATATGGGCTCAGTGGCCATTCTCATTCCATCTACAAATTCTATCTCTGTTACAAACATTCCTAATAATCTAAAACATCCCTTCAAAGCACATATTTAGTATCACTTTGGTTTCACAATCTGTCATTTGAATTAGGTTCATAAAACTATCATAACAAAAAGAATCTTATTTTCTTCAGAGATATAGTTGTAATAATAGAAACAACCGGACAATATCTAATGTTCCCATTTTCTTAAGTGAAATAAAGATTTTCAATGTTTTTATGACTTAAAACATACTCAAACAAATTTTAGACTTTTAACAAAAATAAATGATAATAACAGTATAAAGAATGCCATCTTTTTTCATATATGCATAAAAAGCAGAGATAAATCTATTAATAAAGAAATAACTAAAGTATCCTTCAGGGAAAAAAACATCAAGAATGTTAATGTCATAAAACCATTCTAAAATTACATTGTGAAATACTGTACCCACAGAACTGCAGAAAAATCACAGGATGGTCAAGGCTAAATGTGTTTGGATTTAAGACACTTCCATTTCTCTAATGTTGGCATGGCATACTTTTGCAGTTAAAATTTGGCCTTGACCATTTGGTCTTGAATTATGTGGCATAAAGTTATAATTTCAGAGTAACTGATCACAGATTTTGAAAAACTCCTAAGACAACTATTAGAATTTATTGCTGCAAAGATTGCAGCATTTTGTACTGAACTTAAATTCAATGAAAAAGCAAACAATTTTGAAATTTTCTGGCAATGCTAATTTCCATTGCACTATTTCTCTTGAAAATAACTGCTAGTGCAAAGTATTCACATAAGTAATGAGCAAGATGTCAACTGAATTGTGTATAGTAGATCCAAGGTTAGTAAAGCAAATTGTTTGAAATTTATTTTGAGATCAAGAATGTATTACTATACTTACAAAAGGGAAATAGCTTCAGAATCTGTAACTAGAATGAAAGAGAATAACATTTCCTAAATACCTCTGTTGTATTTGATACCTAAGCACTCTGAGAAATGGAAAGATGGTGCAGAAAAATGCTGATGGAATGCTTATTAAGGAAAAGAAGTTCTTTAAAAGTCTTTATGTTACTAGCATTATACCAGATAGTTTTATACATAATGTCATATTTTTACTCAGTACAATTGCTTTTCATTTATACTGAGTTCCATAGGGTTTGATAAATGAACATCTAGACCCAATTCCCTTTCATGTGTTTTTTTCTAGATCCACCGTAGCGATTCATTTTTATTACACAGACTTTCTATCCCTCGGCACACATTTTTTTTTGCCTAAAATATTCTAATACAATAGAAAAAATTTTCACTTAATATAACAATTTCCTATTGCTGCTGTAACAAATTACCACAAACTTGGTGGCATAAAACAACACAGATTTATTATCCAGTAGTTATGGAAGTAAGAAGTCTGGAATGGGCTGGTTATACTGAGAAAAAACTATGGTGTCAGCATGGTCCCACTCCCTCCCTCTCTGTAGGTTCTAGGGTAGAAAAGGTAGAACTGCCTTTTTCAGTTTTGAGAACCACATTTCTTGCATTCCTTGACCCATGCCATTTTCCTCCATCTTCAAAGTCAGCAGCATAGCATCTTAAGTCTCTTTCTGCTTCTGTTTTCACATCACCTTCTTTGCTCCCCTGCCTCCTTCTTATAAGGATCCCTGCAATTACATCAGGTCCACCTGCATAGTCCAGGATAGTCTCCTCATCTCAAGATCTTTATTGTAACCATATCTGCCAAGTCGCTGTTGCCATAGAAGGTAACATTAACAGTTCTGACAAATTAGGGCATGGGTATATTGGGGGGCCATTATTCAGTCTACTATAGCTAGTTTATGCTATTATGCCATGTATAATATTATAACAAAGTGCAAGTCATCTCATTTCAAAAATATGTATATTTTTTAATGAGAAGGCATTAGTAACCTTAATGTAGTTTTATGATCTCCAAATATATGACACATTAATTATTTGATTTCCTCAGAGACTAATTCCTCAGGTAACCAACACAATGTAAAAATCAATATATTAATTTTCCATTAACACTTTTCATTATTAAGGATTTTATTGACTGTCTTTGAAGTAGTTGGTATTCCAGTTGCTATGGTCTGAATGTTTATGAGCCCCTAAAATTCATATGTTGACGTCCTCACCCCCAAGACAATGATATTAGGAGGTAAAGCCTTTGGGAGATGATTAGGTCATAAAAGTAGAGCCTTCATAAATATTAGTGCCTTTATAAAAGAGGTCTGAGAGACTCCTCACTCCTTCCACCATGCGAAGACACAGAGAGAAGGTGCTATTTATGATCTAGGAAACCAGCCCTCACCAGACACCAAATCTACTGGTACCTTGATTTTGGACTTCCCAGCCTCCAGAACTGTGAGAAATAAATTTCTATTGTTTATAATCTACCCAGTCTCTGATATTTTGTTATAGCAGTTGAATAGACTAAGACACCAATATACTTTTAAGATAAATTTAAAATGTATCTTAAACAATATTTAAAACAAGTAAACAAATTAATTACTTAGCTTTTCTTAAAGAAAATTTCTGGTTTGGGTCAAAGTTAACTGGCTATACTTGGTTCATATTTTCCTACTCTTCTTCCCTTAAAACACATTATGATGCAAAGCCTACAACAATGGAAAAATGTGCCAATTTCCAGAGGAGTGTCCTCACACTAAAGCATGGATGCAGAGTTTATCAGCAACCAAGTAATGGCTAACAAGACAACTGTATCAAGTTTTTCAAGAGTAAGAATGTCAGGTTTTAAATAGCACAGTCTAGTAGCTCCTGAGACAGTCTATTGTGAATTCCCATGAAAATTGTGAGACGACACTGAAAATGGTGAGTGATAAAAAGTCACAATATCAAAAACCATGACTGATGGCTTATTCCTAGAATCCAGTCAGAATTTTCATTGTTTATGAGACCAAGGTATTAGATTGAGAAAATTACCAGAGACTACATATGCATTACCTTATGTCAAAAAAAACTATGCTTTCTGAATGAAGACTAGAGGATAAACAGCACTATAAATTCTCTATTCTCTGATTCCTGATTCAAGCCCAGGAAACACTGCATCCACGTCTCTGATATATATAATGATGCTTTTGAAGAACTTAAAGTATGTTAGTAACTCCATCAACTTTCTATATTTTGCACCATCCTGAAAAATAATTGGCAGGTAGGTGGGAAAGTAGTATAGTAAGAAAATCATTGCTTTCTGAAAATAAAGTCAGTGCTCAAACTGTAATTGCTGGGTAAAAAAAAAGAATAAATTAATGAATGTATTTACTATTAGTATAAAGCACTTGGAAAAGAAAAAGAAAGAAAAAGTCCTAAGCAGAATATAGCTATTAGGAGTACATTCAGCTGAAAATACAAGAAAACCCAACTTTCAGTAGTTTAATCAAATAGAGTTGTTCCTTTCTTCTTTTCTTTTCTTTTCTTTTCTTTTCTTTTCTTTTCTTTTCTTTTCTTTTCTTTTCTTTTCTTTTCCTTTCTTTTCTGTTCTTCTTTTCTTTTTTCTTAATAAAATAAAAATTCAAGAGTTAGTCTGCAGTGCCACTGATGTCAGAGACCCAGCTTCTGGTAACTTTCCAATCTATCCTCTCAGTTTGTGGCTTTCATCTTAATACTTGTGGTGGTAATACTCATCACAAGATGGTTGTTGAAACTTCATGCATTACATTTATATTCTATGGGAATGGGCAAAAGGACTAGTCTTCTAGTCCTATCTGATCCTTTTCTTAGGAAAACAAAAATTTGTCCAGAAATCTTTGCGACAGACTTTCTACTAGATTTCATTGGCCAGAATTAGATCTAGGGTTGCATCAGATTTTGCAGATAAAAATATAAGGCACACAATCAAATTTGAATTTTAGATAAACTATGAATAATTTTTACCATTTGTATATCCAGTGCAGAATTTGGGACATGAAAACTGTTCATTATTTATGTGAGATTCACATTTAACTGGACAGGTATACTTCATCTGGCAATCTTGACAGGGTCACACAGCTGCCTTACCACCTGTAAGTCATGACTGTCTTAAGCGAATCATGATCCACCATTTAGGCCTGAACACACTACACTACCTGTCTGAAAAACAAAACAAACAACCAGGAATTTTTTGCAAGAGAAAGATAGCCGTGAGAAAGAGAAGGCAATTAACAGCCAGCAGCTGTCAGAGGCTGCTGGATTGTATCCCTTGTCAGATCTAGGAATTGAAATGGCATGAAGTGTGAATTATAGAGGACAAAGAATCAGCTACTTCAACCCACTGTCCAAATATGGATCTACAAACACCCAAGTGGACAATGATTAAAACAAAAGGAAAGAAATACAATAACTTACCTTTTAGCCTCCTATTGAAAATATAGATATTTTTTTTTCAAAATAAAAACATAGATGAATATTAAACTGACCTTGAGGTAGGGGATATCTTTCTCAAAATAAAACGAGTAGACGGAGTTACAAAGTGACAGGACAATGACTTTAAGAAAAATGTATGATGCCTCAAAAGATCAAAAAATAATGATCAAAAAAGAAAGAGAACTTGGAATGGAAACATTTTGAAACAAATAAAACAGACAAAAGGTCAATACTCTTATTTTTAAAGAATTTCTAAAAAATAATAACTAAAAATATCTCTAAGATCCTGAGAATATAAGCAAAAGATAAAAATGAAGGATTTATAGAAAAAATGCTTATGACTAATAACATGTTTAGAAAAACATCCAACAAATTGGTAATGAAAAAAATCAAGCAAACGGAATGTCACTTTTACTTTTAATATTGTCACTTCATGATAACAAAGCATTTTCTTAGATGAACAGCTTTTTATACTAATGGTAGGGGCAAAGGTTGATGCAACATCCCTGGAAAGCAATTTGAAATATGTATGAAACAATTAAAGGGCATGCTCATTAAAGCAGTAATTCCAAATCAAGGAAACACGTCTTAGCAAATAATCGTTTTGTCAACAAATAATTCTTCAGAAACCCAATTTCTTAATTTAAAACAATAAAAAACCATTTAAGATAGGAATAAAACTGTGTTTCTGGAATACACATGGCATTCTGGAAAAGGCAACAGTCTAGAGGTAGAGAAAATATTAGTAGCTTTTAGGGATGAGAGGCAGGAAGTAGGTTCAACTACAAATTGTTATAATGAGGGAATTTTGGAGAGTGTTGGAATTGTTCTGTATTCTTTTGATAATTATGGTTACCAGAAAATACGCATGTGTTAAAACTCATAAAACAGTATACTAAAAGAAAGAGAAGAAAAGGAAAGAGGAAGAGGAGGGGGAGCAAATGGAAAGAAGAGTAGAAAATAATTATTTTTCTGTGTGTAAATTTAAAAAATGTTATCAACCTGCATAATACATGCATATTGGGAGAAAATTAGAAAGGAAAATCAAACAAAAATTTAAAAATCAGTCACTTCTTAGTATTCTCTCCCTAAGATAGCACAATTAAGAGCTAGTAATAGCTAGATTTTTTCTTTTACAGCCTTTATATATGTGTACCTGTATCTATAGATCAAATATATATTTGAATCAGATTATGTTTAGCACATATTGCTTTATCATGTATAAGGTAAGCATCTTTCTATATAACTACATATTTTGTATATACATTATATAATGATTTAATGTAGCTTATGAATATATTATAATCTAACCTTTTTATATAATAATTATGATCTCTATTGTATTCATATATATAACTATGTTAATCAGAAAGAGATATAAATATTTTCTTACAAAATGCTTGGCAATATTCTTGGAGGATAGTTGCTATGGTGATTTTCTGTTAGCTACAAACAATCTTAGGTACTTGTTACATTCCTTCTTCACACCTGTCAAGGTGCTGCCAGGCCAGCCTGACTGGCATGATTCGCCGCCCTTTCTTTTCCTTTGCTGTGAACTACAAATTTAGTGATTGCAAAATGGCCCCCTTGTTATACTTTTTTCACACTCTGTGAATTTATAAAAAAAAAAAATGAAAAATTTATTACAGATAATTGTTAGTCTTTTAACTTCATCAGGAATAAAGGATCTGAAAGCTCTAATATTTATATATATGATATACTTTTATGTAATTTGAACTCTGTGATATATTTGTAAATTCCCCATGCTATAATAATTATAAAGATATATAAGAACTACTATGCTATTTGAAGAGGCAGATCTTTGAAAATTATAGTGCATTTCATTATTATGCCAAAGCAGGAGAAACTACATAATCAGTGAATTATATGTACACAAAACTTAATAGAAGTCAAAGTTTGTTAAATTCAAGACGGTGCTCAGATTAGAAAAGAGAGATAATTTATCTTTTTGCATATATGCACAAGTATCCAAGGTAGTAACTCTGATGTCAAAGAATGATTAGTTTTCTACAGCACACTGTTCTACCTATCCTCTGAGCTTTAGCACAAGATCAGAGGGCCATCTTGTAATGACCAGGTGGAAAAAGGGCTGTATCAGAGGTAGGTATTGCATAGGAGCATCTAGTTTAATTTCTATGACATTCAAAAGTCTACAGGTCAGAGCCCAATTACCAAGTCCAAGCAGGTAGAGCAGAAAGGGGCTTGAGACAGGGGGACTGTCTTGCTAAGTATAAAATAGGAAGTAATGAAGCAGCCACTAGGCAGCATCATGGTGGCTATGGAGGCCACAAGGACCACTACTGCAGCTGCAGATTACCTTCCCACACTTCCATCAATCCAGCCAGTAAAGATAAAATGAGACCAAATGGATTCTAACCGTTTATTACTTACACAGATAGCAACAGCAAGATCAGCATGGTGTCAACTCCTTGCATTCCAAGTCCCCAATGAAGACACCAAATTGAAGAGGCCACATGACAGGCAGCATGGGTTCTGGGTTGCTCTGACACTGAATAGTCATCTTTAACTTAGGTACTTTAACTTAGAAAAATTTAAATTAAGCCAAGTAGTTTAAAGCCTGCAATTGTACTCTAAGAGAGGATGAGGTAGAAAGTCCATTGCTCAACTGAAACTAGGGAGATAGATAGAAATAGACTTACAGAGTTTCCCAAGATAGGAAGTAATAGAATGGTCTTGTGACAACCTGTTGCCAGGTTGCTTGTCTTTCCTTGCTCCAGAGAAGTCACAGGGCAATCTGCAAAGACTGGGTTAGACTGTAGTCAAGCTTTGCTTACATGGTCTATGTGCAAAGTTACCAGGACCCCAGGGTAGAGCCTTTGCCCTACACAGAATGACTCATGAGATGTTCAGCATAAAACTATGACTGGCAAGAGACTACAAGAACTTTGCCTATCATTTCTTAAACCAAAGATATGAGCATGTACTAAGTTAGTGAGTTTTTAGTCATGACACTGTTGTGTCTTTGCATATTAGTAAGTAATGTATAAAGAGAATGAATTTGTGAAAAAAACATATGGGTTTTTTCTTTTTTGAGACAGAGTCTCACTTTATTGCCCAGGCTAGAGTGAGTGCCATGGCGTCAGCCTAGCTCACAGCAACCTCAAACTCCTGGGCTCAAGCAATCCTGCTTCCTCAGCCTCCCAAGTAGCTGGGACTACAGGCATGTGCCACCATGCCCGGCTAATTTTTTTTTTCTATATATATTAGTTGGCCAATTAATTTCTTTCTATTTATAGTAGAGATGGGGTCTCGCTCTTGCTCAGGCTGGTCTCGAACTCCTGAGCTCAAACGATCCGCCCACCTCGGCCTCCCAGAGAGCTAGGATTACAGGCTTGAGTCACCGTGCCCGGCCACAACATATGGTTTTTAATTAAATTAATTTATGCTCTGAGCATCTATATATTAACCAGAACCTCTTGCCCTAAGCCACAATTAATCTGCAAATAGATTAATAGAGTAGTCTGTTTTTTGTCACTTCTCCCCTACCTGTGAACACATTATACTTCGGGTATAGCCTGGACTTTCTGACTGTAGAAAAGTCCTGTCTACATACCAGATGTCTGATCTCTGCTTGAATACATATGAAACATGACTTCATAGAAAGCTTTCTTACATTGTTAAAAAATTCTAATGGTCAGAAAACTTTTGCCCTAAAGGTTAAGACTGATACTGCAACTTTCAACTTACCTCTATTGGTAAAGTTTATTAATTTTTTTGGTTTTTTTCATTGGATTAACATGCTACCTCTTTTACATGGTTGATATCTCCAAACTAGGATCCACTTATCTTCACTTTCTATTTATCAGTTCCCAGAAACTGTGTGTGCCAAGAAAAGCATGTTCCAGGGTTGATAGCTTCCTCCAGCACAGGAATAAAATTCATTGCTCTGAATTTCAAGAGTTAAGTTGAATTTAAGGGCAACATCAGAGAATCTAATAGGTAGCAAAGGAATGTGCATCTTTTAAATCTTTTGTTTTGTAGCTACAGGAGGCAGCCATCATTATAACATACTTGACAGAGGCCATGGCATCTTCCTTTCCTATGCTGAGTTCTGAACTGCCTCCTTCCCCTTTTTAAAATTGCCCACTTAAATTTATATCATGGACTAAACTCTGTTTAGTCAACACATATTTATTGAGCAAGGCTGAAACACTGTTGTAAACTTCTGCCTCATTAAATGTGCATTAGGTAGGAGACAATCAACAACTTAAGAGAACTGAAGTAGTCATAACCGTAATGAAGCAAATGAAATCAGTGACATGACGGAGAATGGGTGGAGAGTTTCTATAGGAGATCCCTGGATCTGGAACATCAAGCTCTTCACCATCAGCTCCTACATCTCTTCTTGAGGAAGAGCAATCAAAATGAAGACACTTATATAAAAATAGGATCTTATATGCTACAATTTCTATTTAGAGTTACTAATTCAATTTATCTCAGATTACCTTTAGGAAATACTGTGATTATTGCATGTAATACAACATACAGGGTAGACTAATTCTACCTATTGTAACAAAACATAAACTTATGTGAATTTTTATACTATTAAGCGTAATAACATTGCCTTCATTTTATAATCTTACATAGTAAAAAATGACCTTTACCCTTTCTTTAACTAGTAAATCTTTACTAATTCTTCAAACCGTAATTCAAATCCCATCTAGCAAGAAAAACCTTTCATGCTTTTCCAGTTCTGTTTGAGCTCCAAGCTTCCTGTATGTTCCTCTCTGACCTTCCTCATCTCCGGGGTCTCTGCCTTCCTGACTAGACTATGTGTGCTCTGTGAGGCATGACAGTGGCCAGCCCTCTGCAAGGGATAAAGGAAAATATTAATAGGAATCAATTACTTGACTGGGTAATGTGGGAGATAAAATGCCATGTCATGGCTATAAATGGAAGAATAAACTTCTAAATGAATATTGGAGGCAATGGCATGTGTGAACATGATTTTTCTTACCAGTACCACATTTAATAAGTTGCAAGTCAAAAATGACGTGCTGCTTACTTATGTAGGAAATGTGTTTAAAAATGTAGTCTAGGAGTAGCTTTTCTTCTCCTAAAGACCTGATATATTTTTTCCTCATAGATAATGAGATTGTGTAACTAAAACCATTTCCCTTTTTGTTTTAATTTCTAGGGATACCAGATACAAATTTATGTCTCAACTACAACCACCACTTTGGACCTTATGTCTGCTTCTCTGTGTTCTCTTTGCCCCGTGGTCTATTCCTCCTATTCGGATTTATATTTTTCCTGGTCCTGATATTTTATTTATGTTTTACTATTTTGTTGGTTGTGTTTTTATAAGCCATTCTAAATCCTTTGTGGATTAACTCAGGATATAAATAAGCTACTGGCTTAAAACTGTTCTGAGCATACCACCTCTAAGCCACATGAATTCTCAGAAAAAACTTTTTGCTCCTCAGCTTTGGAAGTTCTAACTTTTTCTTATAAATTTATCTCTAAGAAACAGATAGACTTAAAGAAAACAATACTATAGGTTAACTTCATCTGAAATATGAACTTAAGTTTCAGATACTACAAAATTTCATTCTCTTATTTCTAAACTCCTCTAAAAAAACAAACCAGGGCTATTTTAAACATTAGCAGGCATAATATTTTTAAAGGTTTACTACTCTAATTTTATTTTCCTTTTAATTTTCATCTTCACATTTATGACATTTATTCGTGGGTATGATTATGGACTTGTTCATAATCTATTTGTATTACTCTTATCTGATAATTTCAGGATCTGGTTTGACTAATGAAATAGTTTACAGTAAAACACAGAAAATGTATTAAAACTTAGAAGATATTGATAAATTTACCTACATAAATTTTAATCATCTGTATGAAATTCTAAAGAAATTTTCAAAAAATAATCAATTCATATGGTTAACTAAAAAGAATTTCTTTAATGCACAAACAACTCTGACAAATTACTAAGAAAAAGACTTATAACTCAAAAGAGAACTAGGCAAAGTGTATGAACATGTAGGTCACAGAACAGAAATAAAATGTGAAAATATGTGTCATTTTATCATAATAAATGCAATGGGAATATAAGGAATCCATGAGATATCATTTATTATTTATCAGATAGGCAAAGATTAAGTCATTTGGTAACAATTAATTTTATCCAGGCTACCAAGAAATAACTCCTTTTACATGATATTGATGAGAATATATATTTTCATGAATTTCAAAAGGCAAAGCAATATTTATCAACATTTTCAAATCTACATATTCTTTAATCTAGCCATTTGACTCCTGGGGATTTTTTAATGTGCATTTAAATTATAGATATTTTTAAGGGATATTAATTCCATATTAGTTATAATCCTCAGATAACTAGAAAAATTTTTACCAAAAGTGATTAATTCAATTTAATTACTTACTTAATAAGTAGTTACTGTTCACTATATGCCAGGCTTAGTTTTAGACCTTGTAGTCCAAAGTGAACAAGATAAAAGTCCACATTCTAGTGGTGGGCAGTCATAGAGCTGAACTCTGAGGAGGTGACATTTGATATATGACTAGAGGGACAAAAAACTAGCCCTTGGAAACTGGAGTAGTAGTATCATGGCACATGCATACAAAAAACTGCAGAGAAAAATCTAACTGAAACTATTATGGAATGTGTTCTATAATTTTCTCTTTTTAAGAAATTGTTTACTGTCCACAAATATTACAGAGCAGTATCTATTATATAACCTGTTTTGGTTAGATGAATTTGTACACGTGTGTCTGTGTTTCTATGTGTGTGTGTGTGCTTGTGTGTAAATGTATGTCTATCCATAGAAAATTTCTAAAAAATGCAAAAGAAACTATCAACAGTGGTTATCTCCAAGGAGTAAGACTTGAATATCAAGGGGCTCTTCAATTTCATATTATACCCATATATTTCTTATACATTTTATCATAAGCATGTGCTATTTTTAAATACTAGTAACTTTCAGCATCAGTATATAAAATATATATACATATAAAATGAATAGTGGGACAAGGAAGAAACAGTCTTTAAACAGCTTCTTCTGAATGCCATTCCAGGTTTTCGGGCCTGTCTTAATCCTGACTTCATTACTTAATGCAATTACCATCAGCCTATTTGTTCTGTCAGCTTACACTAGTATGAATGTATTTCTAAAATCAAATTGATATATGTCGTCCTTTAATTTGCTGAAGTAATATTATATTTTTTGTTCCAGATAGCATATTGTTATTGCCTGAGAATTCATCCTTGCATTTAAATATAATATTAGTGTGGGTATGGTAAATGGATTGTTTTAATGAACTATAGCACTAAACTTGAATAAGATCAGTCATTTTAATTACCTATTAATTATTTTGTCTTGTTCTTAGGAGGACCAGCAGAAAGAGCTTTCTTTAGAACTTAATATATTGAATACTCTGTTAGTATAAATACATTGCCTTTTGCAAAGCACTTTCTACATTTATTTAAATTCCAATATCACTTCCTGGCTGAGTCCATTTGTAACCCCCCTGCCCAGAGTTACTCTCTTCTCTGGAATAGCATATTATCTTGACTTTGTTATTGCCCTTGCTCTATTATTATAATATTAATATATGTTGACTGTGTTATTTGTCAAATTCTCCTATAATATCGTGCGTACCTAGAGAAAAATTGATACACTTTTAAAGCAAAAACAAGCCATAAAAGGGTTCATTTTCTTAAACCAAAATTTGAGTCTAAAGAAGCAAAAAGAAAAAAGAACCACATATAATCCCACAATGAAAGATATTACTGCATTTTCCCCAAAATCCTTTTTATCTTTTTACAAAATTATATTATATATACAGAAAATATTTTCAATGATATTACATTATATTAATTCTTATACAACCTGCATTTTTGACTAAAGAGTATACCGTGAACATATTTTTGACATCAAATATTATTCTACAAAGGCATTTAATAGCTATACAATTCCACTGTATATACAGCAATATTGTTTTAATCTTCCAACATTAGAATTTGTGGTTGTTTTGAGGCTCTTTTTTTTTTTTTTGAAGAAAATAACTGTTCGGTAAAATAAGAAAGAAATTTGGAAAATAAAATCATATGTGTGGGAAGAGTTAAGATTAGTCTTTCCTTTGATATTTTGCATTTTCTGGGCTCCATCACCTACCCCCACTCACCCAACCCACTTGCCCTCTAGCTGCTGTCAGCTCTGGAATCTCTCCCGATGTGCAAAAGCTGAGATCTACTTCACTTCTGTTCTTTCACCCAGCATCTTAAGACCCCAGGAGACTCTTTTCCACAACATGATTAGGATGGGGCTTGTCAAAATTGTGGCTATTGAAGCCACACACAAACAGTGTCCGATGGGGCTCTTCTGTAGCTAGAGTAAAATCCTGGGGGGAATCTCTCTTGTCCTTGGCTTTTCCTAGGCTTGAAGTCTTAATAGCAGGTACTGTTGCTCCTTTCAGATGGATCAGAAGATTCTTAATTAGTAAAATTCTGTGGCCAAAAATGTGTAAATGATTGTGTTCCAATGGTGGGAGTATGGATTAAATTAGAAAGCTTTAAGGTAACTGGGTATTGAGGTAGTATGTTCAGGAATCTGAGGTCTAATAGGAAGAGTCTGGACCATTTTGCCCATATAACTATACCCTTCAGCCTTCTCCTTACAGAGCACAGGTAGCAAGGACAGGCATATTGGCTTTGTTGATACCAGATGCCATTGGGATTTGATGACTCAAGAGCCCAGAAGAGAAAGGTCTCACACCTGGAGACCCACTGGCTATCAAGGTTCACTTTATATCTCTCCATAGTTAGTTGCACTATCCTGTGCCCTTTGGGTAGAGGCAATTAAGTAACCTTGAATATATGTTTATAATTAGATAAAATCTAAAAGCAAGGAAACCTAAAAACAAATGGCTTACACATCCAATTTATGCAAGTGCCAACCTCTGATTTAGAATGGTGGCTTGAGTGTCTCTTCATGCAGAAATTTGCATTTGGTGGGGAGATAAACAGCATCAAATAAAGGAAGGATATATTCTTATTGCACCTCATCATCAGAGGTGATGAACAGACTTGAAAAGTGCAAAGGAGTAGAACTATATACAGTACTACCTGGAATTCAAAGAAAGAGAAAAAAGAGTGGGCATTCTGGACAGGTCAAGTGGACCTTATTCAGAGTCCTGATAAAGTATAAAATACCCTCATACCCACTATTTTATCTTCATGCTCAGAACAACTGAAACTGATTCCTGGGATGCAGAATACCTTCCTAATTAGTAGGGCTGAAGATACAAGGGTAACATTTGACTAGGTTGTCATAGTGAGAGGTCACAGAGAAAGGCTATATCATTTTGTGTGTTTATGTCATGGTTAAAGCACACATTTCCCCCAGTGAGAAGCTTTGCTTCACATTGCACAGGTAAATAATGGCAAAACTCATTTATTTTTCAACTGGGATACATGAATTTTGTTGAAATGGCCAGTTCCTTTCTCCCTTCTCTATTCCATTGAGTCTATCAGTGTTCATTAAAAATAAATATTCAAAGCAGATGTTTTGCCATTATCCTCATTGATTGTCAAGACTAGTAGTAAAAAACTTTTCAGTAAGGTTTATTATTATAAATCTTTTAAAGAACATACATTGAATTATTATTTGTCACCTCCCATGTATTAGTCACAATACGGTAATTTTTACGTATATGTATATTTAGTTATGTAGACCTCATAGTGACCTTACACGGAAGGTATTCCAACCTAAACTTATAGGTTCTCAAGGTCCTCTTTATGGAACAGTGTATCATTTCCTGTGCTGCCTAGCATTTCAGAAGTAGGACAAAAGCTACATGCTACATCTCTACCTCAAGTTCTTGTGTTGGTGTTGGTGAGATTTTCGTTTCACTAACTTGGTCAACACAAGTTCCAGCTTCTTTTTTAGAGATTACTGTATTACTTCATATGCTGGTATATTACTACTTTTATAGACTGAAAAAGCACAGGTACAGGTTCATTTGAAATAAAGAGATATGTTTCAAAAAGCCTGGCAATGCTATAGTAAAGTAGGGGGTAACAATTTATCTCTTGAAATCCTGTTGTGATGAGTTGTATTATCTCAGAAATATTGTAATAGCATAAGACTTTTTTTATTTCAGAATTTTTGGGGATACATATGTTTTTACTACATAATTTGCTTTTGTACAGTTGTAAGAATAAACTTAAGTCAGTTAGTGTGCATAGTACCTGTTAGGTGTGAATTCACCATCCCCTCCTCCCCTAACCCACCTATTTGATTTCCTTTGAATGTTACTTCCATATGTGCACATGAGTGTTGAACAATTAGTTCCAATTTAATATTGAGTACATGTGGTGTTTGTTTTTCCATTCTTTTTTTTTCATTTTTTTTTATTTCAGCATATTGTAGGGTACAAATGTTTAGTTTACATATATTGCCTTTGCTCCACCCAAGTTGGAGCTGTAAGCATGTCCATCCCTGAGATGGTGCACACCCCACCCATTAGATGTGAATATACCCAACCACCCTCCCCGCTCCCACCTGCCTGACACCTGATGAATGTTACTACTATATGTGCACATAAGTGTTGATCAATTAATACCAGTTTGGTGGTGAGTCCATGTGGTTCCTGTTTCCATTCTTGTGTCCCTGGTATCCATTCTTGTGATAATTCAATTAGTAGAATGGGCTCTAGCTCTACCCACGATAATTCAGAGGTGCTAGATCACCATTGTTTTTTGTGGCTGAGTAGTACTCCATGGTACACATATACCACATTTTATTAATCCACTCATGTATTTATGGGCACTTGGGTTGTTTTCACATCTTTGCAATTGTGAATTGTGCTGCTATAAACATTCTAGGGCAGATGTCTTTTTTATAGAATAGAATGTCTTTTTTCCCTTTGGGTAGATGCGCAGGATTGGGATTGCTGGATCAAACCAAATTAAATAGCCAAGGAAACTATCATGAGAGCAAACAGACAACCTACAGAATAGGAGAAAATATTTGCAAGCTACACATCTGATAAAGTGCTGGTAACTAGAATCTATATAGAATTCAAGAAAATCAGCAAGGAAAAATCAAACAACTTTATCAAAAAGTGGGCAAAGGACATGAACAGAAACTTTTCAACAGAAGATAGACTAAAGGCTAACAAACATATGAAAAAATGCTCAACAGCTCTAATCATCAGAGAAATGAAAATCAAAACCACAATGAGATATCACTTAACTCCAGTGAGAATGGCTTTTATCAAAAAGTCCCCAAACAACAAATGTTGGCATGGATGTGGAGAGATAGGAACACTCATACACTGCTGGTGGGACTGCAAACTAGTAAAACCTCTGTGAAAAGTAATATGGAGATACCTCAAAGAGCTAAAAGTAGAACTACATTTGTTTTTCCATTCTTGTGATATTTCACTAAGAAAAATGGGCTTCAGTTCCATCCAAATTGTTACAAAAGATACTACGTCACCACTTTTTTATGGCTGTGGTACTACTGTAGCACATATACAACATTTTAATAATCCACTCATGTATTGATGGGCACTTAAGCTGATTCCACATCTTTGTGATTGTGAATTGTGCTGCTGCTAAAAACATTCAAGCGCAAATGCCTTTTTATAAAATGTCTTTTTCTCCTTTGGGTAAATATCTAGTAGTGGGATTGCTAGATTAAATGCAGACTTTTAAATAGAGAGAAAAATGCTTAAAGTGTAGATTTTGATATTTTTCATCCGTCCAGATATATTCATATATTTTATTTTTTTGTAAAATATGTATTTCATTTAGATGAAATGTAGTCATTTTAATTTGAAAGTCAACACATTGTGATGAAATTAATATAATTGCATACCTCACATTTAAATAATATGTTCAGAATGCAATCTTGCTTCTGTTTAACTCCATTCTAGTACAACCCAAAAATTAAAAGACAATGAAGAAAACTTGATTCACCCTAAGCAAAACTGCTCTTTGATAAATAAAAGTGTCCTGGGAACATTTGATACTGTATCTTAGATATCCTTTTCTTGTTCATCTTCTTTTTTACATATTATTTCCTTTTAGACATTCTTTCCTTCTTTGGAGGCATAGTATTTTCATTTTGTATTCTTCCAGGAACTCTACCATCCAGAAGTCACTAGCAACTTCCTACCTGAAAGAATGCACTCGTAGAGTTCACTGTTCGTGAAGAGCCCTTTCCATTTCCAAGAAAGGATGTCACTGATAAACTGAAGTTTAACCCAAAGGACAGGACGTATCATTTGAAGCCTAGACACTGGAATGGCTAGATATATGAATATTTCAAGGCAAGAAATCCATCTGTTTATCTTGCAAATGCATACTACATTAGATTAATTTATTTTGAAGGCTACATCTTTATTAAAACACACATATTTCCCAAATGATAAGATTTGCTTAAGAGTACACAGCCAGCTAATGAGAGAACTGAGTTTCCCCTTTGATTAGACTCTATTACTTCCTAAACATAAAATTGTATTTAATTACTTTTTTATCTCTAGTTTTAATCATTGTATTCTTTTTCACTATTTATCTACAGATATTCATTAAAAAAATATCCAAGTGCTCAACATCTCTTATCATCAGGGAAATACAAATCAAAACCACAATGAGATATAATTAACTCCAGTGAGAATGGCTTTTATCAAAAAGTCCCAAAACAAGAAATGCTGGCATGGATGCGGAGAGATAGGAACACTTTTACACTGCTGGTGGGACTGCAAATTAGTACAACCTCTATGGAAAGTAACATGGAGATATCTCAAACAACTAAAAATAGAACTACCATTTGATCCAGCAATCCCACTACTAGGCGTCTACCCAAAGGAAAAAAGTCATTTTATAATAAAGACATCTGCACTCGGATATTTATGGCAGCACAATCCACAATTGCAAAGATGTGAAACAACTCAAGTGCCCATCAATACGAGTGGCTTAAAAAAGTGTGATATGTGTATACCATGGAGTACTACTCAACCATAAAACAAATGGTGAACTAGCACCTCATGTATTAACCTGGTTGGAGCTAGAGCCCATTCTTCAAAGTGAAGTATCACAAGAATGGAAAAACAAGTACCACATGTACTCAACATCAAATTGGTAGTAACTAATCAACACTTAGATGCACACATGGAAGTAATATTCACCAGGTGCCAGGCAGGTGGGAGGTGGGTGGAGGGGATGGGTATATTCACACCTAAGTGTGAGGTGTGCACTGTCTAGGGGATTGGCAAACTTGTAGCTCTGGCTTAGGTGATGCAAAGGCAATATATGTAACCAAAATATTTATATCCCCATAATATCCTAAAATAAATAAATAAATTTTAAAAATAAATAAATAAGTATCCAAGACAGGCGCTTGGACATCACATATATTATTGTTATTCTATGTTATTTACTAGTCCTTAAATAAAGCACTTTATGTATATTATCTTATTTAGTCTGCCTATTAGCAATGCTGAGTGAATAAGCCTAAGTCTAAGGTAAAAACATCTAAAGAATAACAAAGATTTTCATTTCAGCATTAATATTTTTACTATAAAATTATTGTTAGTAGTTTTAAACAAGAATTCTAGCCTTGCCCAAAAGGCATACTTATTTACAACTTCAATTTTAATATGATGATTTAAGAGGTTAACATTCATTAATGTCCCATCCACTGATTTTTTTGTCAAACTCTTTTTGTATGTCAGTTTTAATGTATGAATATAATTTGACCTTAACAATATTGTTCTGTATGGCAGTAAGTTATGTAATAAGAGAATTCTTATTATAATAATTTTTTTCTAAACAATAGCTTTTAAAAATCAATTTATTATTTTATGGTATTTCTGTCAATGGTTTGGGGGTTCATATTAAAAGAAAGTTTTAATTTGAATAATACTACAATACCAAGTTAAGTTGTGTTGTCTCTAGGTTTGGGATTATTTTTATTTTACATTTTCTTTTTTTTTTTTTTTCAGATCTGTTACATCCCTAGTCTTTGCTGAATTCGTCTAGCTCATTATTAGCTAGAGTATCATTATTTTCCAGAGTAAATTATTTAGTAGAATAAGACAATGTATTCTGAAAATGAGGACTGTGCATTAATGAACTCACAGGTTCAGAGTAATTTGTCAAAATTCAGAAGAAAAAATCTCAATGAGACACCAGAAATTAGAAAAGAAGGGTTTGGTAAACCATTACTGTTCTCATTAGTACTGCAAGTCAATAAGTATTTTGAGGGGAGGAGGAGGGAGACTCTGCTGACAAGAGCACTTGTTACTAAATTAGTGAATGGTGTTTGTTACTATTTTTCTGAGGATTGCATCAGACTATAATAAAAGTGGCCTAAGTTTTTGTTTTTGCCGTTTGCAGGGTAAACAATGAAGGTTGAGGCTTTAAGAAATACTTAACCCAGAGAAGCACCATCATGGGAGTTAGAAGAAGGGGACCTGAATTCTCAACTAAGCTTAGCCACTAACAAGGCTGTTACCTTTGACAAATCAGTGATTGCTCTGACCTTCAAAATATTTTGTCTGTAAAATGAAGAAAATAGACTAGGTGGTATTCCTACTTTAACTTTTTTTCTTAATAAGGTACCTGCATTGACTGTATGCAAAGAGACATTAATAAAGACTAATTAATGTAAAAAAAAATCACTCTAGAAACAGTATATTCAAAGGCGAGGCAGGAACAAGGTTTTCTTTCAGGGTTACTCACCTCCTCAAGGGCCCTCAGACCCAGAAGGGCTTCTTCATGTCAGTTGAGGCAGCATAACAGCTGCTAGCGGGAACCATGTCTCATGAGAAGAGAGAAGTTTTTGCATCACAGGGACCAGCTACCATGGCACTGGTGGAAAGAATTATAGCTTCCTAATGAAGGTCAGAAGAGAGTCTGCATTTTCCAAAACGTCTGTGTCAGGATTTTTCAGGCTGCATTTTAGAATCATGCAGGGAGCTCTGAAATACAGTGATGCCCAGGCAGCACCCTAGAACAAAGAAATCAGAATCTCTGTGATGGGGCACAAGCAGAAGTGATTTTTAGGTGATTCTTGGGTGTTTCCAGCACACAGACAAGATTGAGAACCACGCATCTCAAGAAAGATTGGCAAATCCACTTTCATTGTAATTATGTATTCAATCCAATTGCTAGGGAAAAAAGATAATAGAGGTCTGAGTCAAGAGAGATTCTGGGATCACAACTCTATTCACACAAAGAAGAGCTGCGGTCAGTGGGTGACGGGTATCACAGGCAGAGAGAGCAGAGTGAGGTCATGCCACCACACATTTGCCATCCTGCATTAGAGAGGTTTTCGGTTTTGTTTTTGTTGTTTGGCTCATGCATTCATTGTTATTGTTTGTTTGTTTGTTTTCTTGCACTAAAATTCTTCATGGCAACAAATAGTGTCTGCTCACCAAGGGTTTTTTAGAACAACCATGAGTTCTTCGGAACCAGCTTTCTTTTACCTGTTACAAATAATTAGGCTTCACTTCAAAATAGTGAAGCTCATGTTATACATGTTTTTTTATTTTATTTCGGCATATGATGGGGATACAGATTTTAAGGTTTCAATAAATGCCCTTTCCCCCCTCCCCCCACAAGTCTGAGTCTCCAGCATGACCATCCCCCAGACGGTGCACTTCTCACTCATTATGTATGTATATACCCGCCCCACCCCACCCCCGTCCCCCTGCCCAATACCCTATTACTGTAGTACCTATGTGTCCGCTTAGGTGCTGCTCATTTAATACCAGTTTGCTGGTGAGTATATGCGGTTCTTGTTTTTCCATTCTTGGGATACTTCACTTAGTAGTATGGGTTCCAGCTCTAACCAGGAAAATATAAGATGTGCTATATCACCATTGTTTCTTAGAGCTGAATAGTACTCCATGGTATACAGATACCACATTTTATTAATCCATTCTTGGATTGATGGGCACTTGGGCT
>VSMD01095440.1:0-33153 GCA_008750895.1 Mirza zaza
AAAAAAAAAAAAAAAAAAAAAAAAAAAAAAAAAGTTAGATTGTTTACCCACTCCCACTGCTCCACTTGACCAGCCTTTAAAAGGAAAAAAAAGGCCGGGCGCGGTGGCTCAAGCCTGTAATCCTAGCTCTCTGGGAGGCCGAGGTGGGCGGATCCTTTGAGCTCAGGAGTTCGAGACCAGCCTGAGCAAGAGCGAGACCCCATCTCTACTATAAATAGAAAGAAATTAATTGGCCAACTAATATATATATAGAAAAAAATTAGCCGGGCATGGTGGCACATGCCTGTAGTCCCAGCTACTTGGGAGGCTGAGGCAGCAGGATTGCTTGAGCCCAGGAGATTGAGGTTGCTGTGAGCTAGGCTGACGCCACGGCACTCACTCTAGCCTGGGCAATAAAGTGAGACTCTGTCTCAAAAAAAATACATAAATAAATAAATAAAAGAAAAAAAAAAAAAAAGAGAAGTTAGATTGAGACCTTTCTCTTTTTTTCACATAGGTTTTTAATGCTATCAACTTTTCTCTTACAACTGCAAAAAAAAAAAAAACCTACAACTTGCTCAAGTCTTCCATTTTGTCCTACTCTTTCTTTCATAGGGGCAATCTGCCTGAAGACAAAATTTACTTTCCTTCCCCACCCATGATAAGGAGGGAAGGAAAGTAAGTTTCTGTTATCATTTTGACCACACAAATTCTCTCATGCAACAGAAAAAAATTAATCTCTCTTTTCACTTTATTTACCAAAAACACATCTTACTGACTTTACCACTGTGTATACGGAATTCTCTGTTATATCTAGTAGTTTTAATGACATATATTAAATACAATTGTAACTCTTAGTAAACTTAATTTCTACTGAAAATCCTAGGAAGTAATTTTGAACTGTTTTATGCCAGTATTCATAGATGAAATCCATTTCACAATTTTTAGGGATGGTTCCTCAAGTTTGTGTTTATTAATAGATCTAAATATATTTAACTTTTCTATACATATGACTCTGATGTTTTATGATTACCTTTTATTTAACATACATGACTTTACAATAAAGTTAACGAAAAAGATTTTTGAACTATGAAAAATCCATTTATAAACTTTCATCCCACTTACATTCATTTACTTTATTTATTGTTTGGGTTTTTTTGAGACAGAGTCTCGCTCTGTTGCCCAGGCTAGAGTGCCATGGTGTCGGCCTAGCTCACAGCAACCTCAAACTCCTGGGCTCAAGCAATCCTCCTGCCTCAGCCTCCCGAGTAGCTGGGACTACAGGCATGCGCCACCATGCCTGGCTAATTTTTTCTACATATTTTTAGTTGTCCAGCTAATTTCTTTCTATTTTTAGTAGAGACGGGGTCTCGCTCTTGCTCAGGCTGGTCTTGAACTCCTGACCTCGAGCGATCCTCCCACCTCGGCCTCCCAGAGTGCTAGGATTACAGGCGTGAGCCACCTCACCTGGCCTAATTTATTCATTCTTAACAATTATGCTTGACTAGTTTATTAAAATAAGCTAGGCATAATCTCAAGTTATTTATTATTTTTGCTTGCAAATGTCAAGCAATTGTCACTTATGCAAAAACCCTAAAGTTAAATACATTGGTATTTGGCTGATTAGAAGACTCATTTGTTTTAATTAAACCAGCAAGATTAAATCAGTCTTATTTACCAAAGCTTTACCCCAGTCATGTGAAATAAAAGGCATTTGAGTTAGTTTCTATTTTTCTGATAAAATATTTAATTGCTTACTTTTTTTTCTTTTTGAAACAGTCTTGCTCTGTCACCCTGCTCCTGGGCTCAAGCGATCCTCCTGCCTCAGACTCCTGATTAGCTGGGACTAAAGGGCGGGCCACAACATCCGGCTAATTTTTGAGTATTTTGTAGAGATGGGGCCTCACTATGTTTCCAGACTGCTCTCAAACTCCTGGCCTCAAGTGATCCTCCTGCCTTAGCCTCCCAAAGTGCTGGGATTATATGCTTGAACCACCATGCCTGGCCAAGTGTTTACTTTTTCTGTAAATCAATTAATTAGAGCTCTTTCCTATATTTTGGTTTTTTGGGTTTTTTTGAGACAGAGTCTTGCTTTGTTGCCCAGGCTAGAGTGAGTGCCATGTCGTCAGCCTAGCTCACAGCAACCTCAAACTCCTGGGCTCAAGCGATCCTGCTGCCTCAGCCTCCCGAGTAGCTGGGACTACAGGCATGTGCCACCATGCCCGGCTAATTTTTTCTATATATATTAGTTGGCCAATTAATTTATTTCTATTTATAGTAGAGACGGGGTCTTGCTCTTGCTCAGGTTGGTTTCGAACTCCTGACCTCGAGCAATCCACCTGCCTCGGCCTCCCAGAGTGCTAAGATTAAAGGCGTGAGCCACTGCGCCCGGCCTCTTTCCTATATTTTGGTAGTGAAATATTACATACACATAACATATATAAACATATAGACATACAGACAGAAGCAGATTTTATAGCTTTATAAGGTTCTTCATTTGCTAGTTTTCAAGTAGTTTCTCCCCCCTCTTTAGATGATCAAGCCCTAAACAACTATTAGCTAAGCAACCCTAAATTTGTACTTCCAAAGACATGACTTGTAGGTGAAAGTTTATATCCCAAAGGCATAGAACTTAGATCTAAACACCATTATTTGCTGGCATGGCTAAAGGCCAGGCACAGTGGCTCACGCCTGTAATCCTAGCACTCTGGTAGGCCGAGGTGGGTGGATCGCTCAAGGTCAGGAGTTCAAAACCAGCCTGAGCAAGAGTGAGACCCCCGTCTCTACTAAAAATAGAAAGAAAATTAATTGGCCAACTAAAATATACAGGAAAAAAATTAGCCAGGCATGGTGGCGCATGCCTGTAGTCCCAGCTACTCGGGAGCCTGAGGCAGGAGGATTGCTTAAGCCCAGGAGTTTGAGGTTGCTGTGAGCTAAGGTGATGCCATGGCACTCACTCTAGCCTGGGCAACAGAGTGAGACTGTCTCAAAAAAAAAAAAAAAAAAAAAAAAGACCAGATTGCCAGGAAAAGTACTAATATCTTAAACAAAGGTAAGGTTTGCAGAGGATGTTGGTACTTTGAGATGGGACTCTGCCAACATTCTCATTTGCTGGCAAATTAATAAACTCTTCTTTCCTTCTCAAAAAAAAAAAAGTTTGTTATGTAAACTGCCCCATCATAAAGTTTCTAGTGGTTTGGGTATAGCAAGGGAGATGCCCCTATAAATGGATTATTTCCTTTACAGATGTAAATTTATTATACAAAAAGTTTCAAAATAGCAGCTAAATGCTGGAAAGCTGTGTGTTGGAGACCAACCTAGTTAGACAGGTGATCCCTCTCACTTAGCTGGTTTCTGGATTAGATCAGTGATATTAGGGTAGAGCCCTTTAATGAGTGAGACAAAGAAAACATTCTCTGTGTTTGCCTCAGCTCGGATAACTCTGAAAAAGAAGTAGGCTTGTACTTTCATCTGAGGGCCTCTCTTTTTTAAACAGCTTTTTCTTTGTAAACCAGAGGTTTCAAGTGACTCACCAAAACCAATGAGCCTTAACCAGGAATGAACTAGGCACCTGCAAAAATATTCAACGCCATGCTCCTAAGACCCGGTACCACCCCCAAAGAGAGTGAAGCCCCACAAATGGAGTGTGACCCACTCTTCCATGTGGCCACATTCTCTGGATCTCAGCTTCTCAGCTGACCACCTCCACATAAAGGCTCATAAGTCCCTTAGCCCCACAGATGGACAAAGAAGAAACCAAAAGCTGTCCATGACAAGAAATGGGTCAATAATAAATGGGTACCCCTGTGAACTAAAATAAAATCTCAAGCATCCCTAGCTGACTGAAAGGACCCCTTCTTGGCCACAGGGTCCCTCCCCCCACCAAAAAAAAACAAAAAACAAAACAAATCTTAAAGCCCAGTTGCAGGCCATGAGGAGAAGGGAGGTCAGACAGGCCTACCTATGCCCCTTCCCTTTGGGAGTTGCTCTTTGTAACAATAGGATACTAAACCATTTTTTATTCTATTTTTTCCCCTCCCTACCCCCAAGATACAAAATTATTAACAACTCTAAGGCATGTAAGATCAACCTTAAACCACACCTGCAGGTCACCAGTTTACTTAACAGATCCCTTGAGTCTTGATCTATGTCCAGTGGCTTGTCTCTGATTAACAGAGTTCCTTATCTTAACTTAAAACATTCTAAGCCTCTAGACAAAGTTTTATTTCTTTAATGAACTACAAATCAAAGAATCTTTAAACCCACCCATATCCTGTCCCTGCTTCAAGATGTCCTACCTTTTTGGACAAACCAATGTACGTCTTTCCATGTATTATTGATTTATGAATTTCTATGTAATCCCTGTCTCCCTGAAATGTATAAAACCAAACTGTAACCCAGTCACTGCGAGATCACTTGCTCAAGGTTTCCTGGGCGTGGCTCTCCGGGCCATGGTCGCATATATTCAGCTCAGAATAAACCTCTTTAAATTATTTTACAGTTTGTTCCTTTTCATTGACACCACAAAAGGTCAAGAGTCACACAAGTAATTTAACAAACAAAACTGGTTTCCTGACTTGGATTTGAACCTGAGCTGCAGCTGTTAAGGCACAGAATCGTAGCCACTGGGTAACGGGGTACAGAACTTTTGTAAACCCTGCAGAGGATCCAAAGCAGGCAGATTGAGCATTTAAAGCACTTTAATTTCAGACCTGATCTCAGCTGGAATGCTGCTTAGCTAATTCCCTGGATGTTAACGTTTCAAACACATGGTAAGGTTTTTTTCTCCAAGAGACTGCAAAGTCCAGCAAGGCATTTTAAAGGGTATTATTTGATATTGGGTCAACAAATCACTGGTGTCAATCATTAGGCTTGGTTTAGAAAAAAAAAAAATTCTTGGATCTGTATTTTTATAATTTCAGTAGTTTTATTCTTGTTCTGTAGTTGTTCCATTTATTTCAAACTTAAATATGTTTTCCCCTTTTTAAGAGAAGGAAATGTGTGCATTGTGGAATTCCAAAAATCTCTGCCTAAGAGATAATATGAGAGCCCAGGAAACAAGTGGAAAGGGACGAGTTCAGATTACAGGGGTAAATGGAAAAGGAGCAGTTGTGGGCAAAAGGGAGAAAGCCGCTGACGTCTTTTTAAAATTAGAAGTAGTTTTAGACAATCTTTTGTTTTCCTCTTGCCAAGAAATGACTTTATCAGAACCTCTTGTAGAAGATTTTAAGTATCATTAAAAATAATCCAAATTATTTGGTTTTATTTTAGAGCCAGCTTTTTCTAATTCAATGCACAGATAAACTGGTTTCAGTATTTCGAAGGTACCCCATTTTTTGGCCACTGTAACTTGAGGTAATTGTGAGTTATGTGAGACCCATTTTTTCTACACAGTTGCATGAACAGATGTCATAAGTATTAAATATAAACCAAAGCCGGGCGCAGTGGCTCTCACCTGTAATCCTAGCACTCTGGGAGGCCGAGGTGGGAGGATTGCTGAAGGTCAGGAGTTCAAAACCAGCCTGAGCAAGAGTGAGTCCCTGTCTCTACTATAAACAGAAAGAAATTAATTGGCTAGCTAAAAACATATATAGAAAAAATTAGCCGGGCATGGTGGTACATGCCTGTAGTCCCAGCTACTCGGGAGGCTGAGGCAGAAGGACTGCTTGAGCCCAGGAGTTTGAGGTTGCTGTGAGCTAGGCTGATGCCATGGTACTCTAGCCCAGGAAACAGAATAAGACTCTGTCTCAAAAAAAAAAACCAAAAAACAAAAAAAAACCTAGCTGGTGTTTCTAATGGTGGATCTCTCCTTAAGGAGGAAGACTCAGTTATACAAGTACAATTGCCCACAATTTAGATTTTTCTTCCTGAATGACCAAAAACCTATTAGGCCTCATAAAGAGTCTGTTACTATATTGGTCACTCAAGAAAGTTTTCGATTTGTCAATGGAACTGAGCCTCAGAAAGTGGCCAGTTTTAAAAATTAAAATTTTTGCTAAAGCCACAGATTCACTTCTTCTTTTCAAGGAGAAACCGTTTTCTCCTTGACCAGATTTCAAATGAGAGGATCACGGTTGCAAACTCTAGGGTCAAAACAAACAAAGTCTTAACGTCACAGAAAAGTGAAAATCACAAATCCGTGATCAGCAGAATCTCTCCGGAATAACAAACGTATTTATAACTCCCACCTTTCAGGAGAGCTTCCGTTCCGACCCCATTAGGAATGAGTGTAGCTTGAATAAAGTCTGAATCCTCAAGCTTGCCAGGAGGATTCACACCCAAGAGGGCCTTACCAGAGGGTCCACTGACTCCAGTGTGGTCTAGTGAGCCCAAATCGTTCGTGCTGGTACCGAGTGTCCCATTGCAAAGTGGCAGGGGTCGCTGGAGGCCTGCTTGGGGTAGCTTCTGGATCGCCATAATGTCAACCTCAAATAATGAGAGCCACAAAGTTTGATTAAGTATGGAGTTTATTTGAGCCCAAAGCTTCTGCTCAAGTTGTCCTGAATGTACACTCCACTCCCCCCGTGGCCATCCTCGAGCTTTAGGCTTGAATAAACTCTCCACTATACTAACTCCTGTGTTCTGCATATCGCGACTGAAGGTTGACACCAGCTTTCAACTCTCCAGCAGTCTTCCTTCCTGGACTGTGTCTTGCAGCTGCACCCTCTGGACATGACGCCGCCTACTAGACTGGCATCTGTCTGTCCTGTCACTTCTCTAGCCTCACTTCTGAGGCCCTGCTCTTCCAAAGAGGCTTCCAGTTTGCTGATCCAGCTCTCTCCCAGGTGGGAGGATGCTCTGTTGCCGAGATAAATGCTATTCTAACAGGCAAATTCATCCAAACGCGGGGGGGGTGGGGTGGGGGGCACAGCCTTGGGCTCTGCGCAGTCAAGATGACCCCACCGTCCTGCCCCACGGCCCCCCAGGGGCTTTGCCTGGTGAAGATCCAGCCATAGTAGACAGCTTGATCAGAAATTGGGTAAACTGAAGGTGGGCTGAGGAATGAGGGGACCAGATGAAAATGACCACATCATGGGGCTAAACCAGAGGAGGAATGAACAGAATCCTTCCAACAGAATGGGTCCAGCCTCGTGCCCAGGGGACTGAGAGCCTATCCCAGGAGCAGGTCACAGGCCTTCCAGCCCCCCTCGGGGTGGCCGGGGCAGACGAGGGTGCTGGCAGGGAACAGGGGGTCTGAGCACACAAAACAGCTCCGGGCAGGGGGAGCTCTGAGAGGCTTGCAAAACCGCTCAGGCCCTGGACTGAGCACCGGACTTCCCTGGAGCCCCTGCCCGGGGCGGCTGTCCGGAGCCCTCGTCTCTCTTCCCGGAATTCGAGACTCGGAGCGCGCTGGGCGGCCGCTCCGGAACCTGTGCTATTTTGACGTGAACTCGCCGTAAACAACTCAAGAAACGGCTCTTCTTTCCCTTTAACGGGCTACAGGTGGCTGCTCAACCGCGGACGCTCGGGGCCGCCTGAGTCCGCGCCGCGGGGCCGCGGGCCTCAAACCTGCCCCGGTCAACTCCGCCAGCACTCGCTCCGCCTCAGGTTTCCTCTTTTAAGGCGCCTCAGGTTTCCTCTTTTAAGGCGCCACCGGGGGCGGGAAGCCGGCACTCTCTAGTGCTCCCGCGGCGGGGCGAGCTGAGGCTCCTCAGCCCCCGGCGCCCCGCGGAGAGCCCTAGGCCGGCGTGGCGCCGGCGGCAGCCCAGGCCCGCCGAAAGCGCGGGCGGGAGGGCGCCGGCAGGGGGCGCCGGGCTCCGGCGCGCGCGCCACGCCCCGCCCCCGCGCACTGCGTCCCGCCCCCCCCCCCCCCCCCCCGCGCCCCCCCCCCCCCCCCCCCCGCTCAGGGAGCGCCGCGCCGGATTGGGTAGCGCCGCCACGTCGGGGGCGGAGATCCGAGCGCCGTCGCGTCCGGGTGACGTCTCCCGCGGGCGTCGGCAGGGTCGGCGGCGTCGGCAGCGGTGGCGGCGTCGGCGGCGGGTGGGAAATGGCGGAGTATTTGGCCTCCATCTTCGGCACCGAGAAAGACAAGTGAGTGAGAGCCGCCCGCCGGGGCTCTGGGCTAGGGCATGGCCGGGCGCGGGGCGGCTGGGCGGCGGCGGGACGCGCGGCGGGGCGGGGGAGGGGCGCGGCGGCGGGAAGCAGCGCGGGCCCTTCCGGCCCCCCGCGCGCCCGCCCGGGGCCGCGCGCTGCCGCCTCGTGGGCCGCGCGGCGGGAGCAGGGAGCCGGGCGGCTGAAGCGCGCCGGCGGGCGGCAGGCCCTGGTTCTGGAGGCGCCGCGGCCGCGCCCTCTCCCCCGGGTCCGGGTCCGGGTCCGGGCCGCCCGCCCGCCCGCGCCCGGAAGCCGCCTCGCGCGGTGCTGAAGTTGCCCGACGGATCCGGGCCTCTCCGCTGTGAACACATTTCCTCCCGCCTCAGCGGGTCAGTGTCACGTCGGGCAGGCCGACCTTACGTCGCCAGATAGCGAGGGTCCTCAGTGCTGGGGTTTTACCCCTTAACGAGCTTCTCGCCTGTTCTCGAGATTATGGGGCCGGCAGTGAGGGCACGATGTGGAAAAGTGTCGCGGAGACTGCTTGATGAACCAGCCGTGGAAGACATAGTCTGCTCTTAAAATACAGACGTCCCTCCTCTTACGGCGGCGTTGCGTCCCGATAAACCCGTGCTAAATGCATTGGATGCCCCGAGTAAAGCCGTCGTAAAAGTCGGCAGACGTTAAGTCGGGGACTGTCTGTAATTGACTATGCCATTCCAATATAAGGAAAAGATGTTTGGGTAGTTTGTTTTTTTAAGGTTGCATGCCTTCCCTGATCAGTTGTTAGGTTAAAAGTAAAAAATTTAATTTCACTTTTGTTTAATTGCCACCTTGGCACATACTAGTTTCCAGTGCACCCGCTGACATTTAGGCTCAGGGGAATGGCTCCAGACGTTTAAGGATAATTCTTACTTTGAAAACCTGAAAGACTAGACGTCTGGCTTAATCTACTCTCTGAGTAAGTGGTGACCATCTTGGCATTTTTTCAGTGCCCTACAAAGCTTACGTGAATATATGTTTTCAGTGAGAAACCTCTACGTTTGTCATAGATAATGTTTTTAATGTCACTTTTTTCATACAGTGTTTAAAATGTTTGCTTTCCAGGATGGAATCTATCTTGTAAAATGTCCTCTTTACACGTAATAAAATCTCCTGTGTTGTTTGGAAGAGGGGACTATATTTCTTTCTAGCAAAATCTTATGCCAGAATCAGCAGTCATAGTCACCGTGGAAACATTTATTGGGGGTCAACTATAGACCAATCTCTGGGGACTCAAAGATGGATAAAATTTGGGTCTTGTCCTCAAGGAAGTCAAGAATGGCCCTCCTAAAGATAATCGAAGTAAAACTCGTTAAAATGTGTTAGGTGCTGTGGAAAAGTATGTATCCTAAATGCTGTGAGATGACAGAGGAGGTGGGTTGGGAAGCTGGCCTTTAAATATGATCTTGGTGAATGAATAGAACAGCTTTTGTGAAATAAGGTTTCTCTGAGTTTAGGCTGAAGAATTTTTGCAGAATCAGAGGCATCATTAATTTCACCTTCTCATTTATGTTTGTATGTTCCATACTCTTCTTTCCTGTTACTCTGCAAAACTCTAGAGGTTTACATTTTTATGGTTTCAGTTCTGAAAAGTTGATTTTTTAAATCTAGGTTACTTATGTCTTCATTTCCAGGAGATGTGGGGATTTTAGCTTCTAGGAAACAAGATCAACTCGTAAAAAATGAAGATGATGGTGCCTGTTAACTTTCTTTTTTTTAAAATTTAAGCTAGTAGTAAAATGTAGGTCTCTACCAGTTAAATATTTAGCTTATGATGGGGTGCAGTGTCTCACGCCTGTAATCCCAAAACTTTGGGAGGCTGAGACAGGAGTATCACTTGAGGCCAGGAGATCAGGCCATGAATGGATCACTTAACTCCAGCCTGGACCACAGAGTGGAACACCCATCTCAAAAAAAACAAAAACCAAAAAACAGCTTATTGTACATTTGAAGTTATGGACATTTTCTAGATCCAAGCGTAGCTTTTCTAATAGCTTTTATGTGATAGTAAATCACATCCTTTATATCTTTTCATTTTATTTCAGTAATTTAATAAGTAGACCACTGAAGTTTATTGCCAGAAAAATTTTGATTAATTTGCTGAACTGTAAGTAACTGGGCATCATGAAATGAAAACCATCACTGCAAGTACAGGAACAAGAATTGTTTTAATTGTATGAAATAATTGGGTATTGTTTAAGGAAGGGATTTGCCCATCCTGAGATATTTTTTAAATAAGCTCTTTCTTCATTTTCAGGTGACTTCCTAAAGATACGTTGTTGTCCACTCAAGTTAGATAATCTAAAGTGAGACTTCTAAGATAAACTTGCAAATATACATAGTAATCATTTTCCTTTCCTGATAAATTCTGACGAGCCTATGTTTATTGCTACCTGGTAATAAATCAGTGGCCAGTCAGTATTCATGGTCTGTCACATTTCATCAAGGTTGAGGACCTTCTGTCTTAACTCTGGATTGACAATTTAAACAAATGGCACTTGCTGAAATATTGAATTTACAGGGTAGCCCTCCTACCTGTGCAAGTTGAAATTTGAATGGAGTCCATCTAGTTCTAGTAAGAGTTCATAATTCATCACAACTCTGCTTAACCACCTGGCGTTGCTGTCACACAGACATAATTGCTGGTTTTAATTTGGTCTGGGTCATCAAAGTATTTGAACAGTATAATGGGGGGGCTTTGCAGTACTGACAGAAGATGACATTTGGTATCTCTTAAGACATGTTGGGCCAGTCCATTACTAGCTCATTTTCAGAATACTGAAACCAGGAGAGTTATTTGCTTCAGACCTTTTTTTTTATTTATTCTTGGTTTGTTCTCATAGGTTTTGAGAGAACCAATTTTTTTCTGTTTTCCTTAGATGATGATAGCACTTAGTGAGCACTGTGTATGGAGCACACATACATTCTCTCTAGTTCTTAGAACAATGCCAAAGCATGTTCCTCATTTTCCAGGTAGCACCTAAGACCTGGGGCAACTTGCCCTGACCTAGGAAGGATCTTGACGCACTATATTGTTTGGTGTTGTCAATAGAGGATTTCATAATGGAAAACTGGAGAGCAGATATGATTAAGTTAAATTTAGTTTTTGATGAGGAGGAATTGGGTTAGAATTAGAGTGGGCTTTGTTGAAAGAGTAGCTTGTTTGTAGAAAGGGAAGTTGAAGTTTGAGCTGTCCTAAAATATTGCAAGGAAAAGAAAGGTGCTTACTACCACAAAAAACTATGCACCTATGTTTTTGTGAAGTAAAAAAAAGTTTGATAGTGTATATCATGGTAATGACATATTTCCATGTGTTTGATATTTTCCCAGCAAAATAATCAGCTCTTATTTTCCCTTACAGAGTCAACTGTTCATTTTATTTCAAAATTGGAGCATGTCGTCATGGAGACAGGTGCTCTCGGTTGCACAATAAACCGACCTTTAGCCAGGTTTGTTTGCTTTTTCTTTTTTCTTTTTCTTTTTTTTTTTTTTTTTTTTGGTTTTCATGTAAATTATCAAAACTTAATGTACTTTTTTAGAGGCAATTAATAATTTCCTCACATTGAACAAGTAATTTTTTTCTCTAGTTTTTTCATTTGTGTTCCTAAGTGAGTATGTTCTTTTGTTAAAATGAGAACAAGGCAGGTAAACCACTCCCAGTGGAAGGTCTGAGAGCACCATTCCCTGTTTTTATCATTAGTGGAACTTGTTTAAAAATAAGTTCTAATGTTTGTTTGTTGGCTGTGCTTGATACGCAGTGCCCTGCCATCGTCCCTATCCCTCTAATAGATAACATGTCCAGGGGTGGCAGTGCCCCTGTTCCAGGCACCGGTGGGTGCAGAGTGGGCTTTCTGGTCTTTGCTCCCTGCAGCCAGTAGAGGTGATAGAGCCACCTTACGAGCTAGAGTGATTGTCACCAGGTCCACCATGCTTTGCTGCTCGAGTTTCTCTGGGTGTGTCCTTACTTTCAGACCCCGAGTTGGGGAAACAGCAAGTTGCATCATGTCATGCAAACATGAAGCAGAGCTTACTGGTAGAAGATGGGCATAAATTGCTCATAGCCTGTCCAGTTAATCAAGAGGTAGTTGCCTATTATCTTGGGCTTAGATCTGCTGAGTTCAGTTGAACCAAAAATTGTGATTTTTTTTTGATGGTTTTGTTTTTGGTTAATTAAAGAAAAGGCAAGGCTTTGCACACTATAAGGAATCACTGATGGATTAAAGGGAGAAAGCATCTCTAATAGCAGAGAACTTCTCCCCAAGTTCATGAGAAAATTTGAAAATCTATACTTGAGTCTTTCTAGACTTAGGTTAGCTCCTTCCAACTCTGCTTTGCAATCTGAATGTGCAGCCTCTGAACCATCATGTAACTGTTGTGTGTGGCCCCTGGAAGCTGCCACCCTCTGCCTTGAAAGATGAGCTCACATCTTTCTGTATGTCTCGTAAGCATTTAAAATCCACCACTTGGTATAAGTGAGCTAGAAGGAAGAGACATGGGTGTTTTGCCATCAAAGCCCATGGAAAACCCCATAGCACAGTGTATTTTTAGAAGGGGAACAGATGGCTTTCCCCCTTCATTATTCCTAATTACTAAGTGGTTAGTATAATAAGAATCTATCTTTTTAATACCTCTGGTTATGTCTCTTTCTTTTTGTGAATTTCAGAATATTGGAGAACCTTGCTTTAAATTTCTGTATATTGTAATTGTTTTTTAAAACAAATGATTTGATTTATTAACTAAATCTCTGCAACTAAACCACCAGCCATAGATTTTACAGTAACTATGCACCTTAAGTGTATGTCCACCCAGTCATACGAGTTTTCTTTAAACTCCTATTTTGTTTTTTTCTGAATGGTGGAGTACCTCAGAATACTAAATGTGAAGTTAATTGGGGCACGGCGGATCAGACAACATGGTACATTAAACAGCCACTAGCAGATTACCTGAGTGAGACCCGCAGTGACTTTTAGTGTTGACAATTAGGGTTTAGTTGAACTTTGCCTCAGAGTTGTCATGCTGTATTGACTCCAGTTGGAAACTAAGTCAAGTCAGTTTGGGGAAGTACCTGTGGCTTGGGGAGGGTGCTGGACCCCGAGTGTAGGTGCCTCTTTGAGTCTAGTGGCTAAGCGTGTGCTGTCTGGCTGCTGGACATTCCTCCCAGGTAGGTTTCCCAGCTGCAGGCCCTTGACTGGGGAGCTGGCATATACCACTGCCCTTTAAATGTAGCTAGAAAGGGAACCGGCTGGTTTTGTTAAACCACTTACCAAAAAAAATGCTTTACATACGTCTTGTTTAGACTGAATATTTATTTTTCTTAATCATGCAGTTACTGATCTAGCTTGTAAATCTCTAGCATAATTTAGGGTGGGTTTCTTTGTAAGCTTCTTACAGTGATATGGACATTAAGATTTATGTAATATATTAGCCTACTAACTTAAACATGGTTTGTTTTTTCAGACAACTTGATTTTAAGAAGAACGGTACAGTGTAAGGTTTCAAGTCTGCCTGATCCAGTTTAAAGCACAAGGGCTAAAAGGATTTTTTTCCTTAAAAGAAGGATCGGAAAAGAACAAATGTTTTAAGCTATTGTATTATGTAAACAGAGATCCCACCAAGAAAGTGTAAATAAGAGTCACGTATCCATGACAGTTAAGAAACCTGTTTGGTGTGCCTGTTTTGCTAAGACTAGAGAATTTGATGTACTGCATACAGTTGAGTTATGCATTTGGTTTCGAAAAATTATTTTGTGTGGGGAATACGATTATAATGTGAATTTTTCTACATCTTAGTGTCTGCTAGCTTGAAGTACAAGAAAATGTTAGTGTTCTATTTATTTTGTATTCAAACATTTAATAACGTGGGACTACTCAAAACAATTATAATTTCTTCTTGGTTGCTGGCTGACTTGACCCAAGTCACTGCTCAAACTCTGTTTTCATAATATGATGGTTTTGGTGTACTCTTCAGAAGACAAGTGTCTGACTTGCGGGAAAAACAAACAAACGTTTAGCCATTTGCAAACAAATTGTCTCTTTGCAATTGTCTAATATATGCACAGCAGCCAGTAGAATTCCCCTTTTTATTTTTTTTTCCCCGCAGACCATCTTGATTCAAAACATCTATCGTAATCCCCAAAACAGTGCACAGACGGCTGACGGCTCACACTGTAAGTCCCACAGTTGGAGAAATTTTTTTAAAACAATGGTGTTAAAGAGCCCACTCTTAATTGAGACAAACAATGTTGGCTTCTGAGCTGCTGACATAGAGCTGTTGCAAACAGGACAAGGTGCTGGAACTCCTTGGCGCACACAGCAAGAACTTGACATTTGGCCATGTTCAGGAGGCTTTTCTAGGGAAGGCTGCAGGCCGGGCCTCTTCCATTGATTGACCTTTGTCATGAGAGTGGGTCCGTCCATGTGAAATTGGATTTTAACATTATCAGCCGATCATTGGTCTTTACAGTGACTGAACCCCTGACCTTTGTCACGTTCTTTCTGTAAAATTAAAAATCTTAGGAATATTAAGGAATCAGTAAGGTAAGTTGCCCAATAAGTGTGGGTTTTATTTCACCATTATGATTTTTTCTCTAGGAAGGGAGATTTCATGATATATAATTATTGTATTTCTCTAATACAGTAATTTTTTCATCAGTTTATTTAGGCACTTTTCTTTCTCAGTTCATTTAAAGTTTTCTGTAACATCTAAGAAAACGTCAGTAGTAGCCTCTCAAGCTCTTTGCACTTTCTCCTGAACTGAAATTTTGAAATGAAGAGTTTTTTTACATTCTGTAAACAGAAATACAGTATTAGTATATCATGAGATCTCTGTTACATTGCAGTGTTAGGGTGTTTCAAGACAGCCATCAACTAAGAGAAAACATCTCTGCTTCTGAAGAAAATAACTTGCTCTTTTTTCAGCATTGAATCTCGACTGAAGTGATTACCAAAGGCAACCGGTTAAGTGTTTACATTTAATTTTCCATAATATAAAGTTGTTGCGTTTTGTATTTCAGACCATTGCCCTCTTGAACATTTACCGTAACCCTCAAAACTCTTCCCAGTCTGCTGACGGTTTGCGCTGTAAGTTCATACAAGTTCCTTCCCTGGTTCCCTGGGCTTGCGTGTCAGAGCTCAGTGTCCACTCCATCTGGTCTGCCTTGGTAGTGTCAAGGACCGCGTTTCACTAGAGGTGGCAAGGAGCTTTTGTCCCACTGACCCCATGGAAACCTCTGTTGGAGATTTGAATTCCTGCCCACGTGTTAAGGGAAAAAGGGACTGGAAAGGGTGCCCTTTAAAACAGTCTGGAGCCGCTGCTGCTCTCTCCTTCCTTACTCTGACCGTCATCCTAGGGGGAATATACTGGAACATCGAGTTATGTTTTTCCCTCTAAGAGCAACAGTGTTTGAATGTTTCTCCCACTTTCTGGAACTTTAAAAAACAAATTGTTTTGAAATTATTTCTCAGATTTTATTTCTTATTATCCTTTTTTCCTTAAACTCCATCCTGGAGGTCACACTTTAGCTGTGAGAGCGTTGTTCTGAGCATGCTTCCCAAATGGGGTTCTGCAGCTTGCATTGACCCCTCACCTGCCAGCCCTGTGCCAATTAGTCACACTGGGTTGGGTGTGCTCAGTTCAGATAGGTCCTTGACAAAAAGACACTCAATTTTTACCGATGTACCTTGCATAGATATGATCTCCAGCTGTAGGAGTTGGAGTTTCTTTGCTTCATTTGAAAAACAAAGGATACCTGGTGGGGAAATAAGTCTAATCTGGGTATTCAGTAGACATTACCAATGTTTTCCTGTACTGAGAAATAAGAAATTGAGGTTGAATTTAATTTCTTTATAACTATCCAGCTATGGAATCATTGGAATTTAGTCATTCGTGGATAAATTGAAATGGACACCTGGACTCTTAATAAAATCAAAGAGTCCAAACCAAAGGGTAGATACTTCTCATTCGATAGATGTTTCAAGGCAGTAGAAATTGATATATCCTTGGACAGCCACAAGCCTTAATCGGGTACACCCTTCACCTGGAGCCCCTCAGTTTAAGAGTGACCTGCACTGGGGGAATGATCCCACAAGCCGGCCCCACATTGGGAGGCCTGGATTATCCTCAAGAGGGGTGTACATTTCTGTGTGGGGTGGAGTTTTCTCGCAAATTTTCCTGCTGAGACACTGAATGCTTTTCCATGCTAACACTGACCTGACAGTAGAGGTTTCTTTCCCTGAATCTGATGGTAGCAGAATTTACTTGGTAACCCTTGGTTTAAAATACCTGGTGTTTTGTTTTGTTTTCTTTAATAAGATCAATAGGTAGAGGGAAATGTTTATATATGAACTTATTAAATAATTTTTGTTAACCCCTCCCTGGGATAAAAATGAATGACAAGTAGGTGACTGAGTAACAGTAATTATTCTTTGCCCTGATTGTCGACTTGGGGACTGTGTGTGCTTTATTGACAATAGAATGTTGTGTTAGTTTTCTTTGTGTCTTTATTTGCAATTCACAGTACTCTTGTTTTGCGTATACTACAAATAAAAGTTTAGCTATTGCTAAATATTCCAATTCTGGGGTCCAGATTGTACAAATTAAATGAGATTTTAATTCTGCATTTTAAGAAGAAATTACCTAAAATTACTGGTTCTTCTTAGCATACCCTTTGACATGTAGAAAAAAGGTTCATACACGTGAATTCAAGTTAAATATGAATCCCACTTTAAGAATAATATTTCTGTGAGAAAACTGGTTTATTTTCCAAGTTGTATTATTTAAAATAGATTTGAGTCATTTAAATAAATACATTTTTAGTAAATCAGTATATTATTGCTTTTATCTCTGCCTTTCAGGTCATGTTGATTGATTTGAAAATTTTAAGCAGAATGCATGTAGCCAGGTAGTTTAAAATAACCACCACAAAACCTTTTCTCAAAGCTTCTATAACTTTAAGCATGTAAATATTTTTCCTCCTCACATTCTTTCTGATTTGGAAAAGGAAATGAGTTTTAAATACTAAAATCTGCCCTTTGAAATGGGCCTCTCAGCTAGTTTTTCTGTTGTTTATAACTTGAAGGAGAGTATGTTCTTGGTAGCTTTTAAGTTGGGAAATCCTGTGGTACCATTGGCAGGCTGTCAGAAGTAGCAGTTGTTGCATTTAATAAGTTTTGGGTTTGAAAGCAAACTGTATTCCTAGAAATTCAAAAATAACTGAAACATAGCCCCAGATAGGTTAGAAAGTGAACTTAAATCACTCTTAGATCAGAACATAAGTTAGTTTTTGTTTTTAAAGATAAAAAGGTCTTTGAGCAAGCTCAAAGTCAGCTGCCTTTGGTGGGATGCACCGGATGAGGCAGCCAGACTTGTCAGCTGACCAGTCACCCAGGAATGTGGTCCCCAGAAGGTAATGATCCAAGACTGAGCTGGCCCAACCTGACGCCAGTCGGGCCTTTGCTGCCCCCCCATCTGGCTCTCTGAAACATCAGTTTATTGACTTGCCAGCTTTTGATTTCTCAGGGTTTAGAGAGCTCTAGAATTTGAACATAAAATTTGGTAGAGAGAATGATAAATTTGCAAAATCTACTCATACAGTGGATGTGATTTCACTTAGTGCATGTGAATTATGAAGAATAAACTGATGGAAATAGTTCTGGAATGTAAGTGCTTCCTTCCACAAAGCATTGCACCTTTCTCTTTATTTAGGGGCATCCAAAATATGGTAATTGTGCCTGATAATCCATCCTACCGAGTTCTTTATGGTTGCTTGGGTTTTAATCGCATCAGAAAAATTTATAGCATTCTATGGCTGGCAGTCTGTGAAAGAAACTAGTTAGGAACATAAGCTCTTAATCACTTACCCTGATTTCCGCTTTCGTTTTAAACTAATAAAAGGGGGAACAAATCAGTGTACTTACTTGGCCTGTATTCTAAATCTTAAAAGGAAGAAAATTTTATTTAAAAGTTTATTAATTTGAGAGTCAACTTGTCCTCACACTTTCTGAAAATGTGGCCCTTTTGATGCTGATTAAAACTGGTTGTGGTTTTAATATTTTAATAACCAGAATTGAGACTGTCATAGGGGCATTTAAACCCTACTGCACTTCACACCATTAACAAGTAGCTGTGTGCCGCAGCTGCTCAGTGCTGCAGAGTGCAGCTCTGCCCGGTTTTCTCTAGATAATCTCTTGTGTTGTTGTAGCAGTTTGAGTTTAAGCGCAAGAGTTCACTCGCGGTTAACCCCTTCTAACCAGCAAGATTTCTGTTGTTTCCAGGTGCAGTGAGCGATGTTGAGATGCAGGAACACTATGATGAATTTTTCGAGGTAAGAAAATTGACTACTATGATTGGTAGACCTCTTGACCTTCTATGTCTGCTTGGAAGGAGTTAAAATTTTTGTCCACTAATAACCATACTTATATGTGAGCTATATTTAATTACACTCTTAATATATATAACTATCCTTAAGCCTCTGTGATCTCCCTTTAGGAGGTTTTTACAGAAATGGAGGAGAAGTATGGGGAAGTTGAGGAGATGAACGTCTGTGATAACCTGGGAGACCACCTGGTGGGGAACGTGTATGTCAAGGTAGGAACAAGACGGCGGCAGCCTTGTGTGCCAGCAGCTCAGGCCAACAAGTGAGGAGCGAGTGCCCTGGTAGCAGTTAACCTTGACGCTGTAGGTTCAGGCTCACAAAGGACCTGGAGGGTTGACTTGGCACTTTGCCAGCTATCAGGTGTCTTGGGTGTCTGGCCGGCCATGTGCCCCAGCAGCCACAGGTCCTGTCTGCAGTATTCTAGTGAAGGATATCTAATGTTGCTTAGAAGCTGTTTGGACTAGGGAGAAGTTAGTTTATTTATATTTTCCTTTTTAAAAAAAAACAAACTTCATTTGCCTATACAATCATTACATTTGCTCCTTTAACCAATTGGATTTGAAAAGGACAGCAAGTTTGCATAATCATGAAGGGTTGGCTGGTTTTTTAAATTGTGCTGCAACATCATTCCACTGTATTATATCTAAGTGAGCACATAATATCTGTTTGGATCAGTGATTGAAAATGTGTTACTAAGGTGTGAGCTCCAAACCATTTTTGTTTTCTCTTTTCAGTTTCGCCGTGAAGAAGACGCGGAAAAGGCTGTGATTGACTTGAATAACCGTTGGTTTAACGGACAGCCGATCCATGCTGAGCTCTCGCCTGTGACTGACTTCAGAGAAGCCTGCTGCCGGCAGTATGAGATGGGGTGAGTGTGGGGCAGGCTGACATAGCCACCTCCACCGTGACAGAGCACAGCCTGGGGTGTGTGTGCACGAGGTAATAAGCTGTGTTTCCAACCCACAGAGAATGTACACGAGGCGGCTTCTGTAACTTCATGCATTTGAAGCCCATTTCTAGAGAACTGCGGCGTGAGCTATATGGGCGCCGGCGCAAGAAGTAAGTAGTCCCATGTGGCCATTGTAATGCTTGATGGTTTTTTTGCCCTTAAGAAAACAAAAAATGGCATAGGTGTCCTTTCTATTTAACAAGTGCTGCTTAGAGCTTAGTACATATTTTAAGATATAAAAGTGTACATTTTGGAGAAAACTATTTACATGCACACAGAAAACAGTTTCTTCATCCTACTTCTCCAGTAGAGATCAAACCAAACCTTAGTACTTAAACAAGAGAGTGGTTATATGGTAACCACTGAAATGAAGGTGTGAAGACGTGAAGAATTGAGCGTAGTTTATTCTCCCAGATGGATACTATAACTTCCTTTAAATGCTGCGTGTGCCCACTGGGGTTTCTGCTGATCTGGGGGCGGATTAGTGGTGTCCTCCCTTCAAGACACTGGCAGTAGGCCGGGCGCGGTGGCTCACGCCTTTAACCCTAGCACTCTGGGAGGCCGAGGCTGGAGGATTGTTTGAGCTCAGGAGTTCAAGACTAGCCTGAGCAAGAGCAAGACCCCATCTCTACAAAAAAATAGAAAAATTAGCGGTGTGTAGTAGCATCTGCCTGTAGAGGGTTCAAGGTAATGTGTATTCAGTTCATGTTTTTTCAGGATTCCCATGATCATGTGAGTTGGTTTAAAAGATGGAAGATGTCAAACATACTCAGTTATAAACTGTGTATTTTGTTTCCTGAAAACTTTAACATCTGAAATCACAGTTATGGCTTGCAATTTAGTTGGCAGCATTTTGTTCTTTATTAGTGCCATCAGTTTGATGAGGTATGGTGATTTAATGTGTTAGTAATTGTGGTTTTGTTTTGTATTGATGCTACAATTTCCTTGTTTTCCTTGGTTGCAGGCATAGATCGAGGTCCCGGTCCCGGGAGCGTCGTTCTCGGTCCAGAGACCGTGGTCGCGGTGGTGGTGGTGGCGGCGGCGGTGGCGGTGGGGGACGGGAGCGGGACAGGAGGCGATCGCGAGACCGGGAAAGATCTGGGCGATTCTGAGCCGAGCCATTTTTACCTTATGTCTGCTAAAAAGTGTTGTAGTTGATTGACCAAACCAGTTCATAATGGGAATTTTTTTTAAAAAACAAACAAAAAAAAAACCACAAAGATGGGTTTCTGAATAAAATTTGTAGTGATACAGTATTCTTGGTGTGACTTATTTCTTGTGGAGATTTCTTTATTTTGGATTTCTTTTGCTTTATAAACCTGCCAGTAATCAGTCCTCAAGGTAAAGATTAATATCTGTCAGGCTGGACGCGGTGGCTTACGCCTATAATCCTAGCACTCTGGGAGGCCGAGGCGGGAGGATTGCTTGAGGTCAGGAGTTCAAAACCAGCCTGAGCAAGAGCGAGACCCCGTCTCTACTATAAATAGAAAGAAATTAATTGGCCAACTAATATATATAGAAAAATTAGCCGGGCATGGTGGTGTACGTGCCTGTAGTCCCAGCTACTCGGGAGGCTGAGGCAGGAGGATCGCTTGAGCCCAGGAGTCTGAGGTTGCTGTGAGCTAGGCTGACGCCACGGCACTCACTGTAGTCTGGGCAACGAAGTCAGACTATGTCTCAAAAAAAAAAAGATTAATATCCATCGATCACTTTGAATATAAATGAAATCCTATTGTTCAACCTTGGGGTATGAAAGTAAAACACCAGGTAAGGGAAAATTCATATGGGAAAAAGATCTGTTTTCTACGTATTGTAACTGAGAAATCCACAGCCTGTTGGAGTCTCTTTCCTTACTGTTTAATAAGTAAATGCTCAGGTGTAACTCCTTTTAATAACATTTCTTACCCGTGAGCCTTCTAGTTTTCCTTCAAGAGCTACGATGCACCCTGAAACAGGAGTGGCAGTAACGCAGGTGTGCTCAGCACGGCAGGCTGAGAGCCAGCGTGCCCGTTTCGGGTTGCATCGCTGATCGCCACCCTCTACGCCACGCTCGGCAGCACACTCGGAGCCCCAGAGCGCAGATCCACCTTTCTTTAAAACCTTCGGGTGGCACAGCGCGTGACACCCAGCTGTTGACTTGTTATGTGTCTGTCCCACACCTCTGTGCTGGGGGCTGTGTGTTTCATATCCAAAACCAACGTGGTTCCAAGTGACCGTCTGAAGTCATTACTTAGGTGCCCACGTGTCTCATTCTGACGAATCTGCAAGCCGTGGGTGAGAACGGAGGGTTTTCTACTGACCCGCCCTGGTGCGCAGGCGACGCTCCCGCCTGCTGGGACCGGGAGCTCCGTGGGTGTGGGAAATGCTGACCTTGGTCTAGGAGAAAACGGGTCTTTGCCGCAACTGCACACTTACTCTTTGGGAGGAAGTACTACTTGGCCACTGTGTTTCATGATTCTGTGGATTCAACATTGGTTTTGTTCAGGTTTGGGCTGCTGAAATTAAGTTTTGTTTTTTGTTTTTATGATGGTGGGCAGATAATTTTGGATGGAAGTGGCAGTTTTTAGTGATGTAGGTAGTTTTGTTTAAATCTTGAAAACTGCACCTTCAGAAGTCAGTAGAAATATTTCATTTCTTCCACCTTTACTTTGGTCACAGTTGTGTCTATTTGTTGAGTCATTGCCACTCAGTCTGCAGGAGGGATGGTGGCAGAAGTCGCACTTTGTATTCAACATTGATGAGCATTGGCTTTTCCTCTGAAAGTCTTTAAACTGTGAACGAAAGTGCCATAAAAATGTCTTCGAAGCTTCCCTCCGCCCTCCCTCAGTGCCCCTGCGCAGGTCTGAAGCAGGAAGTTGTGCAGGCTTGTCCCAGAGGTGTCCCCGCTCTCTAGGCGTGCTTGGATCGCAGTTGGTGAACAGCCCAGTGAAATAGCCACGGAGTCTGCCCATGGCAAAGGAACAGCTTTTATGTAGGTCCTAGGTCCACGCAGATTTTTGTAAAAAGGAAGAATACAAAAGCCACTTGACATAATTTCGTAATGAATTCAGGCTCAAATACCACTGTAAATTGGTTTTCTCCTGAATGTTACATGATGTATGTGAAGACATAACACCAAATGGTGAGCAGCTACAGGAATAAACGAGTAAGGTATCAGCACATTTAATTCAACGGTTGTGTGGAATTATCTCAATTTTTTGCTCCTTTGCAGCTTTTTTTTTTTTGCTTATTTTGTCAATGGGCCTAAGTTCACTGTACATGTGTGCATAGTAGATAAGAATCATTTTTAAATATTTTTATTAATAAAACGTTGATTGATGGGGTTGCCATTGCCCTGCTAATTGGAGAAAATTCACTACCTTGAACTGCAAGTGGGGACGGGATTGGCCTTCAGAAGTGGTGGTTGGCAGTCACTGCCTCACTTGGTTCAGGACTGCTTGTCTACCAAAAGGGATAAAACTGCGAATGATTCCTCTGGAAAAAACGTCTCTGGTGGGGTGCAGTGGCCGAAGACTGTAATCCTAGCAGTCTGGGAGGCTGCGGTGGGAGGACTGCTTGAAGTCAGGAGTCGAGACCAGCCTGAGTAAGAGCAGGACCCTGCCTCTACTAAAAGTAGAAAAATTAGCTAGGCGTGGTGGCACACCTATAGACCCAACTACTCAGGAGGTTGAGGCAGGAGGATTGCTTGAGCCCAGGAGTTTGAGGTTGCTGTGAGCTTCAACTATGCCACTGTACTCTACCTGGGGGGGCAACAGAGCAAGACTAAAAAAAAAAAGTCTCAAAGCACAGAAAACAAAGAATGGTATTACAAATTCTGATTCTAGGTCCTTTGTAATGGAAAGTAAGACCTTGGGTCTTGTTACACTAAAATGTCACATTGGACTTGATTGTCTAGCTAGTCTGGTGGCCGAGGTGGGAGGATCACTTGAGCCCAGGAGTGCAAGACCAGCCTGAGCAAGAGTGAGACCTTGTGGAAGAATAAAAGAGAAAAAAAGGATTTGATTATGTCCACCCCTAAGAAACCTTCCCTTTGTTTAGTCCAGTAGTTCACAGATAGATTTCACAATCCGTGTAAGTTTCCCCAAAGAAATGTGATCAACATGATTTTCCAACTTTTAATTTGCCAAGTGGGACTTTTTAAATTCATTCTGATCAAATGTCACCATCATTTCATGAAACAGCATTGTACTTCTTTCCTGTCAGCCAGCATGAACATCCTGGTGTTGCCATAGGCCACCACCCCACCGTGTCACCTGTATTGTTAGGAACAAGCCATCCCCGGCCTTACTTCTGCCAGGGCTTTTGATACCAAGATTCGCATCTCTGACCTGGGGCGTCGTAAGAGGCGAAAGTGGGTGAGTTCCCACTCTGTGGCCTCCTGGTGTCAGGGGAATGTCAGCCGCTCTCCTCTGAAGCCCTGGATCTGCCCCACCTGTGTCAACGAGCACATGGTAGAAGGTGGCAAAGGTGGCTTTCAAGTCTAGGTGCAGCTGCAGCCCTGCAGCGTGCCTGCACCGCCCCGCTCCAGACAGGTCTGCATGGTGCCTCTGGCGAGCCGGGCGCCATGGCCACTGTTCACCCTGGCGAAGTCTCCCGTCCTTCCGCACCAAGCTGCGGAACGAGCTTGTGACAGGCGCCCTGTGCGGGCCAAGTCCAGGTGCCCTGGCCGCCAGCAGACGCACATCTCAAGGAAGTGGGGCTTTCCCATGTTTAATGCAGATGCATTTGGAGACATGGTGGCTGAGAAGCAGCTCGTCCCAGGTGGCTGTGGGGGCACACGCAGCCCAAGCATGGTCCCCTAGACAAGGGCGGACCCTGTGCTGGTGTGAGGGTTTCCACTCCGTTGCTCCTTCTCACGCCCAATACGTCCTGCTTCCTGTCCACAAAGAAAAGCACTTTAAGTTTTCATTGGGAAATACGTAAACATACGTAAAAGTGGAGAATGTTGCAATGAAGCCCTGACCCTTTGACCCTGCACACCTAAGTTTGCATCCCTCCCGTGAGGACGTTGCTCACCCTGCGCACTGGGAGGGAAGGACAGATGCGTACGTCCAGCTTTATGGCCGGCTGCCTGCAGGGCCGCCTCCTACATGTCCTTGGCTCGGGGGTGTAGCAGCCACAGCAGGCTGGCACCAGTACATGCCTGCCACGTGCATAGCCAGCACCTGACCGTTCCAGCTGGCGCCCTAGGGCGGGGTGAGAGGGGCCGCTGCCTCCAGAAGTGGGGCTCAGATAGAAATGGCTCTTCCCAGTTGCCGCTGCTCCCAGGGCTCCCTTAGCTCAGACCAGCACCGTGGGAGGGACCTCGGGAGACTGGAAGTAGCAAAACTGGATGGCGGCCATGGGGGCGTAAAGTTTGGATTCAGTCAAAAGGCCTAGCTCAAGGATCCAGAAGGCCACATATGTACCCCTAAAAAGCTGCAAGTGATAGACAATCTTAGAACTACTTTCAACAACAAGACATGTCAGCACCTATATGTAGGAGAGCCTGGTGGCGTCACGACGACCTGACCCCATCTGACTCAGTGGCCTTGCTCTCTGGGCTCTGGGCTCTGCCCTCAGGGGGCCTTCACATCACATCTGGCCAACAGTGAAATACCTGCGGCAGGCCACCACCACGAAGAGCAAATGCGTGCACCCAGCGTCTCATGTCTCATTGGCAAGTTGATGCTACTTATTTTTCCGGTCACAAAAAAAGGACAACATCCAAAGTTTTCCCCTGAAATGTGTATGATACTGATAAAAACCTCACCAAAATGGCCCACAAAACTACAAGTGAGTTCCAATTCTGAATATGGATGCAAAAACCCTACATACAATATCGGCAAACAGAATCTAGCAGCATACTAAAGTAAATATGTCACTAGTATGTGGGACTTATTTTAAGAATTCAAGGATGAATTATATCAAATATTCAATCTGTTCTAAGTTCTCTTAGGAGACTCCTAATTATGCTTGTGTCGTGTCTCCTAGCTGGCTTCCATGTTTGTCGTGTTTTCAATGAAATGAATGATACATACAGATGCAGAGTACCCAAAACCTAGGTCTGGTTTAAGGACAGTCACAAGGTGATCATCTGGGAAGTCCATCCCAAGGCAAGAAGTAGCACACTCCCAGCATCCCAGGCCAGCCCTCCCTGGCCACAAAACTCTTCCTTTCTCCTAAACGAAACAGTTATCTTGACCTTTGTGATAATCGTTTTGTTTTTATTATTTCACAATCTACATAGGCTTCACTAAAGATTATAGCTTTGCCAGTTTTTGAATATTATATAAATGGAATCTGCCAGATGTGATAGCTCACACATGTAATCCTAGCACTTTGGGAGGCTGAAGTGGGAGGATTGTGTGATCCCAGGAGTTGGAGGCTGCAGTGAGCTGTGATGATGCCACTGCACTCCAGCCTGGGTGACAGAGGGAGAACCTGTCAATCAATCAATCAGTCAATGGAATCATATTTTGTTTGGCTCAGCTTGTCAGCAAGTTTGTCAGCTTGTCAGCAATGTTGGACACAGCTGGCTTGAAATCTGCAGCTGGAGGCACATGGATTTGGTGAGCAAACGGCAAAGCAGTTAAGAATGGTGCTGGCACCACAGACCAGTGGAAGAGAAAAGGACTCTGAAAAGGGAGGAGAAGGTGGCGCCTCTAGGAAGTTGGAACAGGGAGGGCCAAGTCTCTGAGGTAGGAACGAGCTTGGTGGGCCGTCAGGACAGGCTAGCACCAGGTCCTGCTGTGGAGACAGCCCTCAAATCGTGGGGCGCATTTCCACCAGGGGCCCGGTAGCTCAGAGCGGTTTGTGTCTGCTGGGGGCCGGGCTGCAGTCACCAGCCTGCAGGCAGAGGGAGGGAGAAACCCCAAGATGGATCGGCACCTTTCGCTGAAGCACCTGTTCCAGTCTTTTGCCCATTTTTAAAAAGTGAGTAGTTTGCCTTTTTCTTATTTATTTCTAGGAGTTCTTAATGCCGTCTGGAGATGCGTGCGTTGTTGATGTGAGTTGCAAATGTTTTCTCCTAGGCTGTGGCTTTTCCCTCTCTTGGTGGTATCTTTTGAAGAACACAAGTTCTCAGAATTAATCTAGTCCAGTTATCAATCTCTCTTTTGCAGACGGTGCTTTCTGTGGGAGGTGTTTTTTGTCCCCCAAGTCCCTGCTGATATTCTGTGTTTGCTGTAGCTTTATTGTGTCACCTTTCACGTGTGGCTCTGTGATTTAGTTCCGGTCATTTTGTGTGGGTGGCATGAGATTAATTTTTTTCTACATGGATATCCAATTGCTCCAGTGGCATTTATAGGAAAAGCAGCCACCTTTCCCCTCTGATCCGCCCGGGTACCTTCGTGTAAACCGACTGGCCATAGGCAGCTGGGCCCATTTCTGGATTCTCCGTTGTCACGTGGGTCTTTTGCATGCCCCCGTGTGTGGGATATACCGCGAAGGAACGAGGGCCGATAGGATTTGCAGGTGGGCCGGATGTGGACTCGGAGAGAGGATTCAAGGCGCCTCCAGCGGTTTGAACCTTGGCAGACTTTTTCGCCTTTATCAACTTTATTATTATTGAAGCTGACTGGACCACATGAATCCAGGTTTCGGGGCCCACAGAACAGAACGTGCAGTACCACCCCATCCCTGGTCTGACCTCGGGACGGCCCCCTAGGGGTCACCATGGGCCCCCAGAGCACTCGCGCTCACCAGCTGGCTGCCCTTGCCGGCCTGGGCAGGGGCGGAGGGGAGGACGTCTCGGGCACGCCCCTCTGCAGCAGAGCAGCGTCCTGCCGTCGGGATTCGCACAGGTCAGGGCCAGAGCCCCCGAGTCACGCAGGCCACCCACACCCCCTCCCCGGGAAAGAGGAGGGAGGATATTGTCCCCGTGTGGGAACGCAGTGCTGTGCCCCAGTATTCCTCGGCTCTGTCCCTCAGCCACTGGGCTTGAGCTGGCAGCTTCCCAGGGCGGGCCGGGAGGGGCTGTCCTCCTGTCCCTACAGCCGCTTCCCCCACTGCCTCCCCCTGCTCCTTGGAGGCGCCCCTGGCTCCACAGACAGACGGTGGCTTCTGCCCCAGGAAAGCTGCCAGCAGGTGAGAGCCATGCAATGGTCAGGTTAGCTCAAGAGCCACCTGCAGCTATGCTGGCATGCCACTCCCTCCGCCTCCCTGGCACGTGAGGCTGGGCCCCTTCCAGAAGGGCCCCTCAGTGGCTTTGCAGGAGGCCACAGGGGGCATGGGCAGTAACCTAATACGGCCACGTCTGGCAAATGCTGCCCTCCGCCCACGGTCAAGTTCCTAAGAGAAAACACAGTCCAAAGCTAAAGTTGCATTCCCCACGTTAATGTTCAAAGAAATTGAAGTTCAAGGTCTTTTCTTTTCCACCACGTCTTACGTAAAGGAACCTCCTCAATCAAACAACCTTGAGACCCAAACCAACCAGGTGGCCGTCTTCCCTGCCCTTGTTCCAGGGGCAGCAGGACGGTTGCTGCCAGACCATGTGGCCCTTTCAGGAGAGACCAGGACTCGGGTCTGTCAATGGACCAGCAAGTGAGGCGACCACTCAGCGTCAGCCTGTCCCCGACTGGTACCCACTGGAAGGACCCAGTTAGATGGTGCATAGTGGCTCTGAGGGAGGGAGCTGTCCCAAGCAGGGTCCTCATCTCAGGACGGACTGCAGTCTTCCTCAGAAGACGCCTACCTATCCCAGCCCACCTGGCTCACTCCCAGCTGGTGCGTCCACGCAGAGAACGTTCAAACCGTGTGCAGAAAGCCTTAGACTCACAAAACGCCCACCTGCAGCTGTCTGGCAGACAAATATTCAGGGACCTGCTTCAGGTCCAGGAAATTGCACGTCTTTTTATAAGTTGAATCATAAGGTCAAAAAAGGTGAAACATCAGCAATTTCATGCCGCTCAAACTAACGTATCCCAAGATTGTGTCGACTGTCACCGCAGGAGGGTGCAGTAGACGCAAGAGTCAGGCCACCGGGTCTGGCCCTTTCTCTGCCCCCTGAGAACCCGGGCAAGTCACCCCAGACCTCTGCACCCACCGCCCTCTTCTGTAAGGTGAGGACTGGCTGTTGTGAGGTCTCATCAGCACCCGCAGGCAGAGCTCAGCGCACGGCCTGCACGCTACAGCGAGGGCGTGAAGGCCAGTAGGGACAGTCCCGGCAGATGAAGACAAGACTTAGGGTGGGGCAGACAAGCAGAGAGCAGGCAGGAAGCTGACACACCTGTGGGACACAGAGAAACATTGGGAGACGGTGCAGAAAGTAGCACAAAAGTCATACCCAGAAAATGACCATGCCCGGGCGCGGTGGCTCACGCCTGTCATCCTAGCACTCTGGGAGGCCGAGGCTGTCGGATTGCTCCAGGTCAGGAGTTCAAACCAGCCTGAGCAAGAGTGAGATCCCGTCTCTAAATAGAAAGAAATTAATTGGCCAATTAATATATATAGAAAAAATTAGCTGGGCATGGTGGCGCATGCCTGTAGTCCCAGCCACTCGGGAGGCTGAGGCAGGAGGATCGCTTGAGCCCACGAATTTGAGGTTGCTGTGAGCTAGGCTGACGCCATGGCACTCACTCTAGCCTGGGCAACAAAGTGAGACTCTGTCTCAAAAGAAAAGAAAATGACCATACGTTGCTGGACACGGTGAAGTGGACATAAGAAGGAGACGTCCCAGGCCCCTGGGCCAGAAGAGGTACCTGAGTCAAAAAGAACAGAGCACTTCAGAATAAATGTAACCACTGAAGGGCAGGACTTGCACACTGAAAATCACAAAACATTGCTGGAAAAAAAAACAAAACAGATGAATGGAAAGACATTCTGTGCTCGTGGATTGGAGGATTTAAAGTCGTTAAGGTGGCAGTGCTGCCCAAGGCGATGTACGGGCATGGTGCGATCCCTGTCACAGCCCTATAGCCCCTTTGCAGGAACAGAAGAGCTGCCCTAAAATTTCATATGGAATTACAAGGGATGCTGAAAAAACAAGACAATCTTAAAAAAGAACAAAGTTGAGGGACTTGCTCTTCCTGATTTCAGAACTTACTACAAAGCTACAGCAATGAAGACAGTGGTGCTGTGTAGGGCATTCCCATCTCACGGCCATGCACTTTGGATGGGAGTTGGACCCTCTCACCAGCCGGGCTCAGCTCCCAACACGGTTCCAGTCCTCCTCCCCCCGGTTCCTGGGGTCATCGGTCCACACACCTGCCCCGCACCCTCCCCTCCTGGGGACCCCTCCCCACCTCCTGCCGGATAGCTGGAGGCAGCCTGCCTGTTCCTCAGACCCCACACCCGCAGGGACTGTGCAGATCTGCCCCCGTGACCCCTCTCAGCCCCAGGTGACCACGGAGCTTCACATTTGTTTACCTTTTTCTCTCACATGGCGCCATGGACGGTCTGTGTTTGTATCCATAAGTTTTGATAAATTTTAACTTTTAATATAGATTGCTGTGTACTTTATGGTAGTAAAGGATAAAATAGACGAGTACCTGCATATATTTTATGCATTCATGACATACCTTTTTCTTTTTTTTTCTATATTTTCAGGTTACATGGTTAATCTGTGAGTTTTTTTTTTTTTTTTTTTTTTGAGACAGAGTCTCACTTTGTTGCTCAGGCTAGAGTGAATGCTGTGGCGTCAGCCCAGCTCACAGCAACCTCAAACTCCTGGGCTCAAGTGATCCTTCTGTCTCAGCCTCCCAAGTAGCAGGGACTACGGGCATGTGCCACCATGCCCAGCTAATTTTTTTTTGTATATATATTTTTAGTTGGTGAATTAATTTCTTTCTATTTTTAGTAGAGACAGGGTCTCGCTCAGGCTGGTTTCAAACTCCCAACCTTGAGCAATCCACCCGCCTGGGCCTCCCAGAGTGCTAGGATTACAGGCGTGAGCCACTGCACCCAGCCTCTTGCCACTTTTATAACAGTCTGAAATTATGCCAGGAGTGAAAGAACATATCTCAGAGCATCGTCAAAAACTCCTGGCTTGAAACCCTCCGTCACTAAGGCTGGAATCCAGATCAGGCCTTGATGTACGGTCCTCGGCCCCCCATGGGGTTCCTGGTTCCTGTGCACTGTTGGTTTTCAGCCCAGGACGTTCCTGCCCCAGAGCAAGATGTGGCTCCTGAGGTGTCAGCTGCAGGCCACCTGGCCAAGTGTCCAGAGAGACTCCTGGTCCAATCCCACCTGATCCAGCTCTGGCGCCAGCTCCCGCTCCCAGTCCTGTCTTCCTAGCAGTCGTCATCGGGGAAACTTCATTACGAGGTGTGTCTCTCGTTCTCCCCCAGTGTAGGGGGACAGTGACCTTGAGTCTGAGCCACGCAGCCCGAGCTCACAGGCTTCAGTCCCAACCAGGGCGCCGCCCGCCCGGTCGCCCCACGGGCTGGGATGCCCAACGTCGCACTGGCCGGCGTCTGGAATGCCATCACTCGCGGCCCTCCCGGTGCCCCAGGGCCCTGTGACACGGCCTGCGGCGACACTGCAGGCCGCGGGACGACGCCCCACACACGGCCGCACGTGGGCCGGCGCCGCCGACGGCAAGGGGGACAGGGCGTGGGACAGCCGAGCCCGCCCCGCCCCACGGCGCGCCGCCCGCCAGTGCGCCCCGCTCAGGAGCGCGCGGTCCCGCCCGCCGGGCACAGAGAGGCGGCAGCGGCGGAGGGCCGAACCGCTGCCGGGCCAAGGCGTGCGCACGACCCGGATCCGCGGGCCGGCCCGAGCGGGGGGGGGCTGGGCGGAGGGGGCGGGGCCTGCGGCTGCGTCAGTGGGGGGCGGGGCGCACGGGCAGGCCCCGGGCTGCGGCGGGGTGGGGGAGGGGCGAGGGTGGGGCTGGAGGAGGGGATGGGGTGGTACCTGGGGTCGGGGGCAAGCGGGGGTGGGGGTGGAGACGGGAGTTGGGGTCGAGGGTGGAAGGGGTTGGGGGGAGGTAGGTGCTGGGAGGGGGTGGGGATGGGAGTTGGGGTGGGGGTTGGAGGGGTGGGGGGTTGGAGGGGTGGGGGTTGGGAGGGCGCGGGGGCGGGGCCGGGGACTACGCAGCGGGGCATTGGCGGGCGCCGGCCCTCCGCCCCCTCCTCTCGGCCAATCGCCGCCCGCCCACCGTGCGCCCGGGTCCCGGGGGGCTGGCCAGCCCCAGGGTCGCCGTCCCCGCGCCTGTCCGGCCGCAGCTCGCCTCGCGGGGACCTGCCGGCCGCCGCTCTTTCCCGCGCTTCCGCCCAGGTGAGCACCGGCCCGCGGAGCCCGAGCGCCCTCCGCATGCCCCCCGACTGAGGGTCCCCTCTGGGGTCCGGGACCGCTCCGGCCCCCGCCCGCACTCCCCCACGCCCCTGCGCGGAGTTGCGTCACCCGCACCTGGACGCGGCGGGGCAGGGCCGGTCCCGGTGTCCCCGCGTCGCCGCCGGGCGAGCCGGCCCCGCCCCGCTCCCGCGCCTCCTGCCGCCGCGCGGACCCCGGGCCGTGGGTCGGTCCCGCAGTCGCGAGTCCGCCGCCCCGAGCCGGGGGCTGAGCGTCCACGTGGCCGCGGCCCCCACCCCCGCAGTGCGGAGCCCGGGCCCGGGGCGCGGATTTGCGCGCGACGCGCGGTCGCGGTGCCGGCACTGACTTCTCGCCGCGTCTGGATGGGAAGCGCGGCTCCGCAAACGGCCTTTCCCGCAGAAGGTGCGGGGCGGGTGCACACGGCCTGGGCGCCTCGCCCCAACCCGGGAGGGCGGGCCCCGGAGGCCGGGGGAGGGGCGGGAACGCCACCTCTCCGCGTCCCGGGGTTGCCCCGGGTAGGTGTCCCGGTGCGCTGGCCCAGACTTCGTCCCGAGTGTCCTCCCGAGGACCGCGCGGCTCCCGGACCCTCCGTAGGGTCTCCATCTGCACCTGCAAACTTTCCCGTACGTTTATTGAACTTCACTCACACGCCCGGCCCTAAGCGCCTCCCCCGAGCTGGGGCGCCGGGCAGGGCCGCCCTTGGGGGCGTGCGGACCCCAGGGAGGCCTTGCGGCGCCAGCTGAGCCTGCGGGCCAAAGCCCGAGGGTCGGACCGGGCTCCCCGGCGCGGGCGGCCTGCGCCCTGTGTCCCCAGCGGGCCCTCGCCCTGCCCGAGAGTGTGCCGAGAGGGAGGCGCGGGCGGCCTGCGCGCCCCGGCCGAGGCGCCGCGGCTGCCGAGCTGGGCCGGGCCGGGCCGGGCTGGGCCTGGTGGGTCAGGGCCTCGCGCAAGGTGCGGGCCCCCCCGCCCCGCCCCGCCCCGCCCCGCCCGCACCTGGCCCGGGGAAGGCGCCGTTCCACGCGCAGCTCTTTTAAAGCTCGGGGAAGAAGAGCTTGGGACATCCTTGGGTGGCTTGAACCTCCGAAAACGGGTGCACTTTCCTGGGGAAGAGAAGGTCCGAAGCCTCCTCGTTCTTAAGTGAATCTGTGGTCCGTAGACGCGGGAGGCCGGGGCTGCTCTGCCCTCGCTGGGGTGGCTCCTGCGGGGCGAGGAGGCCCGCAAGCCTCCACCTACAGCAAGTGAGCAGCCTGTTGCACCCTCTGCCCAGCTCTGACTTTTCGCAGCAAAACTGCCCCCGCACCCCCGCAGGCTGGGGTCACGTGAGCCGCAGCCCTTTCGTGAGCTCGTTAATGGGACCTTCCAAACCCAGGCGGCTCCAGCAACTTGTTTATTTATTTTTTTTTATCTCAGCATATCACAGGGGTACACGTGTTTAGGCTACATATATTGCCTTCACCCGCCCCAGGGGCAGAGCTTCCAGCGTGTCCATCCCCCAGATGGTGCGCTCCGTCCCCATTAGGTGTGAACATACCCATCCCCTCCCCCTCCCACCTGT
>VSMD01095440.1:33162-80296 GCA_008750895.1 Mirza zaza
CCCCCCCCCCCCCCCCCCGCACCCGATGGATGTTACTACTGTGTATGCATTTAAGTGTTGGTCAGTTAAGTCAGTTAAAACCAATTTGATGGTGAGCACATGTGGTGCTTAATTTTCCATTCTTGGGATACTTAGCAGAATGGGGTCCAGCTCTATCCTGGGTAATACAAGAGGTGCTAGATCACCATTGTTTTCTGTGGCTGAGTGTAGAACCCCGTGGTATACATATGCCACATTTTATTAATCCACTCATGTATTGATGGTCACTTGGGTTGTTTCCACATCTCTGCGATTGTGAATTGTGCTGCTATAAACATTTGAGTGCAGGTGTCTATTTTATAGAATGTCTTTTGTTCTTTTGGGTAGATGCCCAGTAATGGGATTGGTGGATCAAATGGTAGATCCACTTGTAGCTCTTCGATGTATCTCCATGTTACTTTCCACAGGGCTTGTACTAGTTTGCAGTCCACTTATTTTTTAATAGACTTTTTTGTCTCAGTTTTAGATTCACAGAAAAATTGGGACGGTAGTACATAGGGTTCCCATCTACCTCGCCCCTCACGCACACGGCTTTCCCTGTTACGGAAACGAAATGAACCAATTACTTTATCGTGTAATCATTGCTGACTTCGTTGCTAACTGAAGTCCACACTGTAGTCAGATTTGTGTCATCTACTCTCTTTCTGTTCGGGGATCCCACACTGCTTTTTTTTTTTTTAAATATATGCTAAGTATTTTATTGTATGCAGCCACCAGTGTATATAAAACAATTACCCTTGTGAAATAGAAGTTCATGAAAATTCAGAGAGGTAGATGTTAAGTACTGACAAAAGTAGAAGTTTGCATATTATGGCACATGTATTGTTATAAGGCTAATAAGCTTTTTTACAGGCCTCAAATTTAGTTGTTTCTTGAATATTCGCCAGTTCATAAGAAGTGGTTTGGGAAACCTTTGAAAGATTCATTTTTCCTACAAAAAGGAACAGACTTTCTGGGGTCTGAAGGGATTTGTACTTGAAGATACTCCAGTCAGCAGAGGATCATGTTGAGCATTCTGCAGACAGAATGGTTGCAAGTCTGCAGCTGCCTGGGAAACTTTAACACGGTTGAGCCCGGCCTCCATCCGGAGCCGTTGAACCACTTTCTTCATAGCAGCGACGCTGGAGGAACCAGGCATGGCACATGTGAAAGCCAGGCCAATTCATGGGTCCCACACTGCTTTTTGTCCCCATGTCTCTTACAGAGTTTGAGCTTGGTGAATTGTCAAAGCCATCAGTCGGGTGAGTGACGCTGTGGCACTTGGGTGTGGACTTGTCTTCCTGTTGAACGTGAAAGTCGAGGTCGGAGGCGGAAGAGGGGCTGGGTCCAGTCCTGGCCCCTGGAAGTGACAAGGGGCACTGTCACCCGGAGCAGGGAGACAGGGCTACGGCCAGATGGGCCTCACCTTGGGGAGCCCCGGTCCTCTTTCCTTGTCTTTCTTTTGTGTGTGTCTTATCTATTTTTAAGGTGCTTGTGTGTTTTTAAGTTGTGGGTGAAATATATATGACGTAATATTTATGATTTTTACCATTTGTAACTGCACGATTCAGTGGCATTAATTATATTCACAGTGTCGTGCAACCACCATCACTGTCAGCAGCCAAAACATTTTCATCATCCCAACCAAACCTCTGCACCCCTGAAACAGTAACTCTCCCTTCCCATCGCCCCAGCCCCTGGCAGCCTCCGCTCTGCCCTCTGTATCTGTGAATCTGCCTGTTCTGCAGACCTCAGATTGGCCAGATATAAGGTATTTGACTGTTCCAGGTGCGTCATGTCAGCGGCATTGTACAGTACTTGTCCTTCTGTGACTGGTCTGTTTCACTTAGCACGGCGTCTCCAAGGTCCACCCATGTTGGAGCGTGTGTCTGCATCCCATTGCTTTTTATGGCAGAATAATATTCTGTTGTATGTATAAACTACGTTCGTTGGACACTTGGGTTGCTTCCACATTTTGGCTGTTGTGAATAATGCTGCAATAAACGTGAGTGTGCAAATCTTGTTTCAGTGGGGTTTGTTTTCGGATAGATGCCTAGGAGCCAAATTCCTGCATCATTTGGTAGTTCTGTGTTGAACCTTTTGAGAAACAGCCAAACTGTTGTCCGTAGCAGCCAGAGCCTGTGTGTCACGCCCGTGCCTACCTGCTCATTGGAGGAGCGGAGCCTGCATGGAGGTCGGGGTGGGGGGGCAGCATTCCCCGCACTGCAACAGCGTGGAAGCCTGACGACGTCTCTTCCTGCCTTCGCCAGATCCCAGCATGCCTTCCGAGACACCCCAGGCAGAAGAGGGGTCTGCAGGGTGCCCCCACCTCTCAGGGGCACTCTCAGGGAAAGGGAGCCTGGAGAACGGCCCCCCAGGCGACAAGGAAGCCAAGGAGCACCTGTGGATCCGACCCGATGCCCCGAGCAGGTGCACCTGGCAGCTGGGCAGGCCCAGTGCCGACTCCCCGCATCACCACGCCACCCCGTAAGTCCTCGTTTTCCGTTACACGGTGGGTGATCTTTTCCCTGGAGAGGAGGAGTTTGTTCCCGGGAAGCCACATAGCTGAGAGGAGTTGTAATTACTCCGGAGGACTGGTGAGCTGGGGGTGGGAGCACCTTTCCGATGAGTCAGCTGTAGCTCGGAGAGGCCAAGGCCTCTTCACGTTGTAGCCCAGCAGCTAGGCCAATGCCCTGCAAGGAGAGTCAATGCTCAGCAATAATTGCTGAATAAATATATGAATGTGCCAAGTCACATGCTTTGGGTGATGGGTAGAGGTGAGACTTCTAAGCCCAGTACGTCTGGCTGCACACACAGCTGCGATCAGGGTCACACCTGCTCTTTTGCACTTAACTCTAGGTCATAGACCTTTCCCCTGGCCATTGCATATTTTTCTATAGTGGGCTCTTTTTACAGTTGAGCAGAGAGTGTTGGATGAATAAACCATATATGTTTTTTTGTTTTTGTTTTTTTTTGGAGACAGGGTCTTTCTGTGTCACGCAGGCTAGAGTGCAGTAGTGTTAGCCTAGCTCACAGCAGCCTCAAACTCGTGGGCTCCAGCAATCCTCCTGCCTCAGCCTCCCGAGTGCCTGGCACTATAGTGTGCACCATCACGCCCGGCCAATTTTTACTTTTATTTTTTGTAGTGATGGAGTCTTGCTATGTTGCCCAGGCTGGTCTCAAACTCCTTGGCTCAAGCAATCCTCCTGCCTTGGCCTCCCAAAGTGCTAGGATTATAGGTGTGAGCCACTGTGCCCAGCCTAGAACGTATTTTTTCAAGCGCTCTATTGGTTAGATAGGTGTTTGCATTGTCTCAGCATAAGTAACTGCAATAGAAAATATTATACATTCATTCAATCAATGAATCGTCATTGATTATCTACCATATCTCATGCCCTGTTCTGGGTGCAGAAGATATATCAGTATTAAATAAAAATAAAAGTCTCTGCCCCATCGTGAAACTTCAGTTGAGCTCGCTCAGTCTTTGGATTATGTCTGGTTATTTCCTTAGTATAATCTCCTTGAAGTAGAAAGAATGGGTCAAAGAATATGCTTTTTAGATGTCCGATTCTTTTGAGTACACTGCCGCCAACACGTACAGTTACCGATTTAAAATCAGAGTGAGTGCCGGGCGGGGGGTGCACTCTCATGGGGCCAACAAAAAGAAATGAAAATTGACAAACCCGGAAGCTCCGAACTCAAGACTTATCGCAGTGCTGGGAGCTCAGGTGGCCAAGCAGGCGCCGGGCAGAGGGGCCGGCCCTGCAGCTGCCCAGCCAGCGCAGTGGGAGCTGCCCCTTGAGGCTGGGTGCTGCTGGGGCGGGAAGAGGCCGCTCCACAGGGCCCCACAGGCTCCTGGCTGTAGGGCGCGTGGACGCCGGGCCGTGGGGATGGGGGTGGCCCTGCACCCGCCCCCGCACCCACACTGGCGTAGCCTGGCCTCGGAATGGCCGTAAGGGGTTGGTGTCTCATCCCGAAATGCAGAGCCCAGGGCCTGTCACAGTGCACTGTCACGGGTGCACTCGGGTTGCTGGTGACTCACCAGCCAGGAGGACACCAGGGTGCTCTAGACCAAGGTCCCCGGGGCAGGGCAGACGCTGGGGACTCCTACCCGTGAGGTGGCCCGGGTGGCCAGGGAGGGCCAGGAGCCAGCACCGGAACACCAGAAGGTGCCGGCACGTGGGTGTCCGGGGAAGGGGGTTCCGGGGTTCCACAGTGGGACAGGGCTGAGGGCCGTGGGGAGGCACAGGCAGGGCCATCCCTGGTGAAGACTTGGGGGGTTGTTCTTTCCTTCTTTTTTATATTTTTTTAAGGAGCACACTGGGGGGGATAGTTCCCAAAGCAGTGTGTCCCTGGGGTTATTCTAAGGTGCCGTGGGTTGTCCTCCCAGCGACGTCCCTCGGACAAAGAGAAAGTGGACAAGCTGTCGGGGCCATCCCCGCAAATGCTGTCCTTTGTCACACTAAGTGACGGGGCCCTTACCCCGATCAGCTCTGCGGACTGACTTCTCAGGCGACTCTGGCGGCCAAGGCCCATGCTAGGCTAGCACGCCGATCTCAGTGCCCCTGGGCGCCGGGACACAGGGGTCCCTCACCCCCACAGCTGGAACTGAATTAATGCAAAGCGTGCAGGGCGTGGACTTGGACGCCTGCTGGGCCCCCCTCCAAGGCTGTCTCTTCCCTTCGCCAAGCCTGGCCCCGTTCTACCGAGGACCGCACCCCGGCACGGTTTGGGGTGTCGGGCTCTCTGCCTCCGGGGAAGGCGTGACTGCATTCCAGCTTGGCCTGCTTGGGCCTTTGGGAGGCTTCTCCCCACCGCCCCGGAGCCCGGCACTCCCGACACCGCAGGCCCCGGGGGGCGGGCCCACCTGGTCTAAGCGTCACCCCCACGGCAGGGCCCAGGGAGCCCCCCGTGTCGCAGGTGCCCTGCTGGCAAGGGCCAGCTGGGGAGTGGCCGGTCAGAAATCTGAGGCCAGGAGGCGCTCTCGGCTCTGGAGGCCGCAGGGAGGCGCGTGTAGTCCCCGAGGGGTGTTTGGAGAGCGTGGGATTGGCATCTGTCCCCGAGCGGGAGGATGGCAGGAGCGGGCAGCACGGGGCCCCTTGGGAAACCGCCTGGATTGGGGTTTGCACACACAGGTGCCGCAGGACAGAGCGTCTCCGGCTGCCTCGGCCCCCTGTTGCCATGTTGTCAGGTGGAAGAGCCGCTGGGGGAGTGGCTGGCCCCTCGCCCTGGCCCCAGGGACAAAGCGGCGAGTCTCAGCTCCGTGTTTAAAACAAAGCACCTGGACTACCAGAGCTAGTACTGTTTTGCTTCTTTTTTCCCCTCTGAATAATTATGGACTTCTCTGTTTTTAGGACAAAATCTCCAAAAATCTTGCCAGATATTCTGAAAAAAATTGGGGACACCCCCATGGTCAGAATCAACAAGGTGGGGAAGAACTTTGGCCTGAAGTGCGAGCTGTGTGAGTACCCCGGCTCGGAGCGGGGCCTCGTCCTGCGCTGGGGCCCGGGGAGACCCGGGGTGGACCCTTAGCCAAGGCCCGGGGGGTGGACGGTAGGGTCAGAAAACACGCCGGTTGATGAGTGGCTGCAGTCACACTAGTGAAGTTCAGGAAGAAAACACGACAGGGGGATGTGTCAGGGGGCGACCAAGTGACCTCAGCGAGGGGCGGCAGGGAAGGGGCGGGCGTGGAGCTGAGGCCCGGACGCGAAGGAGCTCGCGGGAAGATCTGGGCGAGCGAGGGGGTTGAGTGCGGGGGTTCCCTCAGGTTTTATGGGAAGGAGTGGACGTGTTGCGGGATGATGGCAGTTTGTGGCAGGTCTCGGTCGGAGCTGGTCTCTGTGTGGCTAGTTCCGTGGGGACCGACGGCTCAGCCGATCGTTTAGGACAAGGCTTGGGAACTGGGAGGCCGGTGGCTGGCTTGCCCCAGGGCAGCGTGGTTACCGGGATCCGGGATTGCACTGGAGCCACACAGAGGGCCGTCGCAGGGAGCTGTCTGCAGACACAAGGGTGCGGGAGTTCCTGTCGCTGCTCCTCCGAGAGCACAGGGCCCGGGAGACGGCAGGTGCAAAGGCCCTGGGGTGGGGGGCGTGGAGGGGGAAAAGGGGAGGGAACCAGCCACTCTGGACATTTTTATTCAGAGATGCCTGTCAGACAAAGAGGAGGTGCACTGCAGTCAGGACCTGGAGGGGGTAGAGGCTTGAAAAAGTCCGGGGGTCGGTGCACTGGGAACACTCGGGGGAGCCTGGCCCTCTCCTGCCCCTCAGGGGAAGGAAGTCTCTGAATAAATGAACATCCCCCGACAGAGGCCCCCAAGGCCCAGCAGGGCTGCTCTGTGCCCGCTTGCCAGGTAACAGAGACCATTAACTAGTACCCAGCAGGCCCATTTTACAGACAGACAAACCGAGGCCCACACTGGTTACGTGGCTTGCCCAAGGCCGTCAGCTGGTCAGCTCTGGTTTGTGTTTCAGAGCGGCCTCTAGAGGGTAGCTAGACCAAGCTAGCCGGACGGTTCGCAGCGCGGGGCCCGGGGCTCCTGGGCTTGGCCTCCCCACCACACCGTCTGTCTGGTGGCGGCTTTCAGAATCGTGTGGGTGCCGCGGGCTGGTCCTGGGTCCTTCACACCCATGTGGTGCAGCCCAGCGTCTCCCTCTTCTAAAGACTCGGGGTTTTTCAGAGCTGGGGAGGGAGGAGTTCGGTGAGGGCCTCGGCCGGGGGAGAGTGGGCATGGCCGTGGGGGACAGAGAGCCCTTTCCCTGGGCGAGGGGCTCCTCGCACGCGAAGGAGGGCGTGAGGCCGTCCTGGAGGGCTTGCAGGTCCCCACCGGATGGCCGGCGGTTTCGGGAGGTCAGATTGGCCTGGCAGGCGACAGCTCGCGGGGCGTGGGGGGTGTGGGGCTCGAATCCAAGCTCGGCTCCTGACCCACCGCCCAGTGGGGCTCCCGGTGCCTTCTCATTCCCTCGGGTGCCCCGTGGTCCGCAGGGCAGGGGTGGGCGCGCAGGGGCAGGTGCGGGGGCAGGGTGCACCTGGGCACCAAGCCCCTCCGTCCTGGTGATGTGGGTGGCCAGGGTCGGCGGGGGTCGGCGCTGCCCCCCACGATGCCGTCGGTCCCCCAGTGGCCAAGTGCGAGTTCTTCAACGCGGGCGGGAGCGTGAAGGACCGCATCAGCCTGCGGATGGTGGAGGACGCCGAGCGGGACGGGGTTCTGAAGCCCGGGGACACCATCATCGAGCCGACGTCGGGGAACACAGGTAGGGCCCTGCCGTGCAGGAGGGGCAGCCGGGTCCCGTGTGCGGGAGTCGGGTGGCTACACCTAGGGGGTGGCCACGCGCGGGGGGTGACCGCACGTCCCGGTGACAGCACGAGGGGCGGCCCAGGCCCAGCCCGGAGCCTGCTCTCTGTCTCCCACCGGGAGCTTCCCACCCCCACCGCGCACCCCTATTTCTGCCCCACGCCCGCTCTGGACCTCTCGCCAGAGGGCAGGGGGCTACTTGCACCGTTGGGAGGTTTTGGAGTCCTGAGGGGCCTCCCCTGGGCCTCCCGGGCTGGGGTGCCTGGCGGGCGCCGGGGCCAGGTGGGCACTGTGCCCTCGCCCTCTGCACCCCCAGGGATCGGCCTGGCCCTGGCTGCCGCCGTGAAGGGCTATCGCTGCATCATCGTGATGCCGGAGAAGATGAGCACGGAGAAGGTGGGTGGGGAGACAGAGCAGGGGCAGGCGGGGCGAGGGGCCCCCACCTGGCTGGAAGGTGAAGGCCGTACCTGGCTGCAGGTGGACGTCCTGCGGGCCCTGGGGGCCGAGATCGTGAGGACGCCCACCAACGCCAGGTTCGACTCCCCGGAGTCACACGTGGGCGTGGCATGGCGGCTGAGGAATGAGATCCCCAATTCTCACATCCTGGACCAGGTGAGGCGTCGGGCCCGGGAGGGGGCTTTGCGCTTGTGCCCAAGCAGGGCTTTTCCTGGGGGTCTCTGTCGGGGCTGGGGGTGCCGCGGCTGCAGCAGGAGCGGGCCACGGAGGCCCCTGCGGGCCACGGAGGCCCGGGCGGCTCAGGGCTCTGCTGTCTCCGCGCAGTACCGCAACGCCAGCAACCCCCTGGCTCACTACGACAGCACGGCGGAGGAGATCCTGCAGCAGTGCGACGGTGAGTGCTGCTCCGCTCGCCCTCCGCCCGCCTGGGTGCTTTCATCCCTGGCTGCCTGGGGGAAGTGCGAGTCATTCGCGCTTTCCTTGGCAAACTCCTGTTCACCCTCCAAAACCCAGCTCAAGTGTCTGCTCTCTGTGAATGCTTTCCAGAGCGTTGCCCTAGAGCAGTTTGCTCTCCCCTCTGTGCTCTCCTGGCCCTTGCCGGGGCCTCACCCGTAACAGCCAGCGCGGAGCAGCGCGTTTACCCGGCTGTTCTCCCATCCGCGGGAGCGCCCACGCGCCGGGGCTGTGCTGAGCGCAGTTAGGATCAAGCCCCAACTTGCCCAGAAGGGGGTGGTGACGCCTGCGATTGGCTTGCTCCCTGGGCAGGCATGAGGCTCCTGGAACCTTCCCACACGATGGCGCCAGGGCCCCGGGGCTGGAGGTCGTGTTTTCCCGGGAGACCCCTGTAGGGAGAGACTGCGGGGAGCCCGGCACTCCGGGCTTGCCCTGGCGGCCCGCTGCTGGCAGGGCCAGTGCAGCCTTGCTCTGTGCCCAGAGCCAGGCGGTGACGTCCGGCCATTTCACGTGTGAGACTTTGCTCACTTGGCAAAAGCAGTCCCGTCTCGGCACGAGTGCCCGCTCCGCTCCCCCACCGGCTCGCCCGTGTCTACACTCGCCCGCCGGGTGCCCGAGCTGGCCGCACAGCGGGGCAGCGCCCAGAGGCTTCCTGACCAGGGCCTGCGGGATTTATTCTATTTGCTGTTAAAATTCAGCTCGCTTTCTCCCATCACCCCACATCCAACAGCCTGGGAAGGCACACAGGTGACGGCCTCCCCCTCGCCCGCGCCCACGCCCCCTCCCCACGGCGTCGGCCTCCCAGACCCAGCAAACGGGGCTTCAGGGGCCGGCGTCGCTGAGCAGGGGCTTCACAGGCGCGCGGCTCCCGCGGCTCACTCAGACGCGGCGTGACGGGCGGCTCGGGTCGAGAACAAGTCTGCCTCGTGACGTTTCCTCGCTGCCCGGCTGGGCGGGGCCTGTTCTCGCTGCGCCTCAGTCACTGCGTGTGGGGGTGGCCGGGCTGTGACCAAGAATGTCCCTCGTCCCCCAGGGAGGCTGGACATGCTGGTGGCCTCGGCGGGCACGGGTGGCACCATCACGGGCCTGGCCAGGAAGCTGAAGGAGAAGTGCCCAGGGTGCAGGGTGAGTGGCGCGGCTGGGTGGGGACTGGGCTGGGCCATGCTGCTTTGGCACCGGAGTGGCCTCTGCGCCGCCCTGGGCGGAACGCTCTCCACCCTGGCGTGGCTGTCTTCCGTGGCATGTGTCCGTACCGCCCGGGAGGTGTCGGGATGCCGGCGCCTGGCAGATAAAGGGACCCAGCAGCTCGGGACGAAGCAGCCGGCCCGAGTGTCCATTCACGGGCCAGCGTCCCGGGGGCTCCCCGAGCTGGGCGGGGCGGCCTGCGGCCAGAGGCCCTGAGCCTCTGGTCCGGCGCCGCCTGGGCACAGGTTCCACCGGGTCTGCCAGAGTCGGGGGGGTCCCGGGTCTGGGGTGAAGAGCAGGTCTGGGGAGGGGCTCCTAGAGTCGACTATATTGCCTGCCCTCCGGAAGGAGGTGGGAGCCCAGCACTGCCCCTCGTCCCTGAAGGCCCCAGCTGCCCCACCCCTGGGGTCAGTCAGGGTCAGTCTGGGCTGCCCTGGGGTCCTGCCCAGAGCCGTCCCCTAGGAGGTCACAGCGACCCTGCATCCACACTGCCCGTGTAGTTCAGATCGGCTGTTGCCCGAACACTGGGGGCCGCGCTCCTGGGCTTCTCCTCTTGCCTCCGAGGCCGGGACAGACCGGCCCCGCGGCGGATGTGAGCAGGCGCTGGGTGGCAGCGGCGCCGGCCGCCCCAGCCGCAGCTGGGCGTGCTGTTTCGCGGCTCTTGCTGGACTCGAGCCGAAAGCTGCCGCTTCGCAGATCATTGGCGTGGACCCCGAAGGCTCCATCCTCGCGCAGCCGGAGGAGCTGAACCAGACGGAGGTGGCGGGCTACGAGGTGGAGGGCATCGGCTACGACTTCGTCCCCACCGTGCTGGACAGGACGGTGGGTCGGGGCCGGGGCTCCCCGGGAGGTGGCGCGCTATGGCCCCCGAACTCGCTTCCAGCTGACGGGAACAGAAGGGCGGGCTGGCACCAGTGGGCGGCGGTGCTCTCGAGGGAGAGACGGGGCGGGACGGCCCCATTGGCGCCCTGATCTCTCGGGGCACAGGCTCAGAGACGGCCCTGCGGGGAGGGCGGCCTGGGCGGGGAGTGGGGCGCCTTGCTGTGGGCTGGAGGGCGGCCTGGGCGGGGAGCGGGGCGCCTTGCTGTGGGCTGGAGGGCGGCCTGGGCGGGGAGCGAGCAGAGAGTTCCAGGCGTGCAGATGTGAGTTCAGTGCCAGGAGCGGGGCCTGGGCCACACCTGGGGCCCTGGCCGCCTGGACTGGGGTGGGCTGTGAGGCGGCGCCAGCCCCGCGGCCAGGGTGCTCCTGCCTGACGAGCCGTCTGGCCGCCGCAGGTGGTGGACAGGTGGTACAAGAGCAACGACGAGGAGTCCTTCGCCTTCGCCCGCATGCTGATCGCGAAGGAAGGGCTGCTCTGCGGTGAGTGGCGCCGCCCTCTGCAGCCTCCGGCCCACACGCGTGACACACGGCAGCGGCCGCACCTCTTGGGGTTGTCATCTGTCTCTCAGGACACTTGTTCCTGATCAAGACCAGCCTGGTCTGGGATGTGGGCCCCTTGTCAGCCGGGCCCAAGGCCAGGACTTGGTGCCCCAAACACTTGAGGGGCTGGGAGGGGCTGTCCCTCTGGCCTCCGGGGCCCCGGGGCCCTGGGGAGGTGGCCGGTGCTGCTTGTCAGCTCTGTCCTCTGTGGAGCTTGGGGGTGGCCAGAGCAGGTGCCCCGGCGGGGGGGTGCCGCTGACCGGCCACACGGGGAAGCAAAGCGGGCAGTGCCTTGTGTGGACCCAGGGATTTTGGACCCGAGAGCCTGCCCCGGGCGTTGGGAACCCCCCCGGGGACGCAGTACATGCGGTCCTGTCAGCGTGCCTTCCCTGCGTTGTCACTCTGGGGTGGGCGCAGGGGAAGGGGAGGAAGCCAGCCCTCAAGTAGCCAGGTCCCCGACTGCTGCGCCCCAGACTGCAGATGGGGAGCAAGCCCCTCCCAGCCGGACGGTTCCCGCGGTGTTGCCGGGGGAGGTGTGGGCTCTGAGCCTCGGGCCGGGGCCCCGGCGGGCTCACGGTGGCCCCTAGAGAGAGGGCCCCCTGGCGCACTCCTGCGCGCAGCAGAGCGCAGCTCGGCCCGCCTCTGGGCTCGTGAGCCACCCCGCTCTGCCTCAGGGCTCCTGGGGCGGGTGGTGTCACTGCGAGCCGCGGTCGGTCTCTATGCAGTGGGACCGGTGTCACCGGCCTTGTGGCTTGGCTGTGAGCAGTGCCTGGCGTGTGGCCCCAGCGCCCGCTCTGGCCGGAGCCCTTGTTGCCGTGGGTGTTTGTGTCCCCGTGAGGGCCCAGTTCCACCCGGGCACGTGCGGAAGCTCCGAGGCCACGTGGATGTGTAGTGAGAAGGGTCCTCCCAGCCCGGCCTCCCCTGGAGGCAGCCCCCCGACCGGTCCCTCGGGATCCTTCCAGAGCGTGTCTGGGGTGCTCGCGTGCACCCACACGCGCATACACGGGCACACACGCGTGGCCCCCGCACGCACACAGCGGACCTGACCCCGGGCCCTCTCGGCAGGCGGCAGTGCCGGCAGTGCCGTGGCCGTGGCTGTGAAGGCCGCCCAGGAGCTGCAGGAGGGTCAGCGCTGCGTGGTCATCCTGCCCGACTCCGTGCGGAACTACATGTGAGAGCGCGTGCCCTCCTCTCCCCCGTCCCTGCTCCTCGCCTGCCGTTACCCCCGCATGGACGCCGGGAGGGAGGGCTTAGCGGGGTGCCTGCGTCTCGGGTTCTCGGCGGGCCTCGCCCGCGGCACGTAGGAGGCGACGCAGAGCCCTGCGGGGGAGCCGGTCACAGAGGCTCCGGGAAGAACCCTCCTTCTCCGAGTTCATTCCACAGGCGCCCGCCGGCCGGGTGTCCCCGACTCCGGGACCCAGCCGGTCGTCCTGATGCCCAGGAAGACCCCAGGCCTCTCCCTGGAGCCTCCGCCCGGCCACCGGGGGCCCCTGCTGGCCCAGCGAAGGGTGGCCTGTCTCAAAGCGCTGGCCCTGGGCGCGACGTGCCCCAGCAGGGGCGGAGGCCGTGGAGGCCATGGAGGCCCTGGCCGGGCCTCAGTGCAGCCCCGTCCCCGCAGGTCCAAGTTCCTGAGTGACAAGTGGATGCTGCAGAAGGGCTTCGTGAAGGAGGCCGACCTCTCCGTGAAGAGGCCGTGGTACGGGTGTCTCGGGCGGGCGCGTGTTCTGGCACCGGGTCACGCCTGGCTGGGGACAAGCAGGAGAGGGATGGTCCCCAAGGTCTCCCACCACAGTGCCACCTGTGTGGTGGGAGTGCTGGCCCTGGGCCTGACCTCACTGCCCTGCCCTCTGCCCTCAGGTGGTGGCACCTCCGGGTCCAGGAGCTGAGCCTGTCGGCGCCGCTGACGGTGCTGCCGACAGTCACCTGCGAACACACCATCGAGATTCTCCGAGAGAAGGGCTTCGACCAGGCGCCCGTGGTGGACGAGTCGGGGTGAGTCCCGGCCGCCCTGCCCCTCCAGGTCCAGAGCGCCGTCCCTGGGCTCTGCCGGAGCCACAGCCTGTGCCCCACGTCTCTGCCCGTCTCTGTTGCTGGGTGGCAGCCGCCTGGGTCCCTTCCCGTGTAGGTGTGCCGGGCCGGCCACGCCCGCTGTGTGGGAGGCTCTGCCCACGCCCCACCCTGGCTGGCCCGGGAGGCAGGGCTGGACACCTGAGCGCGTCACAGGGGAGGTGGTGGCAGACACCCAGGGGACCATCTGTGCCTCGTCTCAGGAATCTAGGGGCTGATCCCCCCGACCGCTGGCAGGATGGAGATGCCCAGGGACCTGTTGGTTCTGTCCCTTGTGTGAGTCGTCCCTGCGGTGTCCCTGCCACGTGTAGGCGCCTGGCAGATGGTTATGGAGGCTGTTCGAGGCGCTGGCCTGAGGGCAGTGGGCGAGTCCTGCCGTCCAGGAGGGGCGAGCTGTGCGCACTGACCCCCTGCCGCTTCCCCAGGGTGATCCTGGGAATGGTGACGCTCGGGAACATGCTGTCGTCCCTGCTCGCCGGGAAGGTGCAGCCGTCAGACCAGGTCCGCAAAGTCCTCTACAAGCAGTTCAAACAGGTGCGTGCCACCCCCACCCGCCCTCGAGGCAGGACACGGTGGTTGCTGTGCACGGGTGCCGGGTCTCCCGCTGGCCGCACCCCGAGTCTGCTCCCGTTGCTCATGGGGTCTCATCAGCATGGGGGCGGCGCCTGGAGGTGAGCTTCGGCCCACAGACCCCCGGGGCGTGTGACCTTGTGCTCGGCCCTCGTGTTTCTCTGGGCCTTCGTTCATTTAAGATGCCTGGTGTGTTCTTCAAGCACTGGGCTCGCCCTGCCTCCCACAGGCTTTGGTTTTATCTCCATTTGCAAGCTGGCGGGGTCTGAGAGCCCAGGCCTGTGTTGTGGGCAGAGGCCCGGTCACCCTGCCAGTGTGGGCCCGGCCGGGCTCCGGCAGGGGTGCCGCCAAGGCGCGGGCTCTTAGCGCAGGGCTCCATGTCCTGCCATTCGGTGCCGGGCCCGGCTGGCAGGAGCAGAAGGTCCCAGGGCCTCCCCGGCCCTGCCCTGTGCTGGGCACGGAGGGTAGGTGAGGACAGGGGCGGGTGTCCTCAGCCCTTGTTGCAGCCCTGTCCCAAGGAGAAGGCAGAAAACATGGAGGCTCCGTCCGCTGGGCGCAGGCCCCAGCCCGGTTTGGCCCGAGGGGCACAGGGCGGGTCCCCACCCTCACGGTCCTCCAGGGTGTTCTCAGACAGGAAACCCCACGCCCTGGCCCTGCGCTGCAGTTGGCGTCTGACTTAGGAACAAGCCCGAGGGGTCTGGCTTCCATGAACTCGCGCCGCTGCCCCTGCTTTGCCCTGTGAACGCACGCCACAGCGTGGGGGCCGAGGGCCGTGCTCTGCGACGCGGAGACCGCCTCGGGTTGTCCAGCCGAGTCTGATGAGCAGCTGACCTTGCCGCGTCCCGGGAGGGTCTGTCCAGCCAGGAGGCGGGGCCGGACAGGACCCCACCCGCTGTGCCCTGGTGGCCTGAGCTCTCCGCAGATGGGGTGGTCATGGAATCAACCAGCAAAACACAGATAGGGCCCTAAAGCCCTCTGCCCACCTACTCACCCCACCTTTCCCCTGCCCTGGCAACCGCTGAGCTCTTCACAACACTTTTGCCTTTCACCACTGCGGCGCGGCGCTCACCGGCCGCGAAGCCTCGGCCGCAGCCGCGCTCAGTCCGCACGGTGGTCTGTGCTGTGCGTTGACGACGAGTCCGTTTTGCTCTTGTGTGATGGGGAAAGCTTGAAAGCGCTGGAAGCTTGTTTTACTTTACAGGCAGCTTTACTTGTCATGTAAATCAGAACAGGTAACACAGACATGTATGTTTGTAGGTAACACATACATATGTTTTCATTACGTTATTTTTAAGTGTTCACGATTTTATTTTGATAAATGAAAAATTAGAAAAGTCAATTCAAAATCATAGACTAAAGTCGACGCTCGGCTATGCGCCTTCGTTTCACGGCTGTCGGCGGACGTCGCTGTGCGCGTCCATCTGGCTGTCGACTAGTCGACACTGGTCCCGAAGTGGTTGAGGAAACGCCAGAGTTGCCGTCTTACGGCCGTGGCCGCCTCAGACTGGCTCTCCGTGGCCCCCCTGGTTTGTAGCTCATGGAAGCGTCTTTCCACACCTGTTACCCCTGCTTCTACCTTGGGTCCTCCTGAGCGACGCCAGGTCCCCTACGGCCCGGCGCCCCTCTCCGCGGAGGGCCTGGCGGGCGGGGGCAGTCGCGGGGGACAGCAGGCTCAGCCCCTGGCCGGGTGAGCAGCGAGCGGCTTGTCTTGCAGATCCGCCTGACGGACACGCTGAGCTCGCTCTCCCACATCCTGGAGCTGGACCACTTCGCCCTGGTGGTGCACGAGCAGATCCAGTGTGAGTGGCCACCCCGCGCACGGGCTCTGGGTTCCGGTGGGGCCGGGCCGACTGGGACGCGGCCTGGCCTGCCTCGAGGGGTGTTGGGGAGCAGGTGGGGTTCACCTGCAGTCACTCCAGCCGCAGGCCGGTGGCCGTGCTGAGCCCGTGGGTCGGTGCGCGGGCCAGCCACTGTGGGCAGTCCCAGGAAAACCTAGGACAGGTGGCAATCTCGACCCCGCAGGGTCTCGCCTCCCTTTGGAGGGGCTGCATTTGCCTCCTGGCCTTCGAGGGGCAGCTCCGGAGGGAAGCCCCCTGCGGATCTGGGAGGCATTCTCAGGTGGCGCTTCCCGGGCGTTCCAGCCACGTCTCCCTAGGCCGGGAGGGGCTCTCCCGTGCTGGGTCAGGGATCGCAGGTGCCCGTCCGGGGCCCACAGGAGTTGGGAGGGGCCCTGCCCACGTGGCCCGTGCATGGCGGGAGTGTGTGTGAGGCCAGGCTGCTCCGTGCGGGCCTGGGCTGGGGCCGTCAAGTCTAACCCCTCTCCCGTCCTTGGCTCTGCAGCAGGACCAGGCCTGGTCAGGAGTGGGGGGCCTGCAGGTATGTACGCCCCGCCCCCCACCCCGCAGAGGTGGCTCTCGGGCACAGAGTTGCAGCCTCTCGAGGACCCCCAAGCTTGCAGGGGTGGGAGGGTCCCTCCTCTTAGTCTCACGTTTACGTGTATTAAAACATCTCAAAAACAAAAAATGAGGCCGGGCGCAGTAGCTCACGCCTGTAATCCCAGCACTCTGGGAGGCCAAGGCCAGAGGATCGTTTGAGCTCAGGAGTTTGAGGCCAGCCTGAGCAAGAGTGAGACCCCGTCTCTACTAAAAATAGAAAAAACTAGCTGGGTGTTTCGGTGCATGCCTGTAGTCCCAGCTACTTAGGAGGCTGAGGCGGGAGGATTGCTTGAGCCCAGGAGTTTGAGGTTGCTGTGAGCTAGGCCGAAGCCATGGCACTCCAGCCTGGGTGACAGTGAGACTGTATCTCAAAAAAAAGCTGCAAATCTAGTCTCAAGGCCCCTGAGCCAGTGTTGCTGGAGCAAGCTGTCTGTGGCTGCCTCCGGGCAGGGCGGCGGAGCTGAGTGGCCGCCACAGTCTGCAGGGCCCCAACACCTAAACACCCCCCATCTGGCCTTCTCGGAGGGTCCTGCCCAGATCTGGGCAGTGTCTCGGGGCTGGATTTGGGGGCTGGGGCAGCCATGGCTGAGCTTCTCCAAGGCTGAGCTTCTCCAAGACTGTCTCTTTGCCTCAGTGTCCTCCAAGCACAGGGAGCTGATGTCTCTGGGTGCCCCTTGATTTTTCCTCAGGCCCCAAGTGGGCCAGCAAAGTGCCTGGCCACTGGGCTCCCCTACCCTGAGGGACCTCTGCCCACAGAGGCGGGCGTGACAGCCGTGGCAGCCTGGGTCAGGACCTGTGGGCCTCGGCGTCTCTCACTCCTGCCCGCCGCTCGCTGTCCCTCGTAGCGACTGTCCGTCAGGTTCTCTGTAGAATCGGGACAGACAGGGTGTACAGGGATTGTCACGAGCACTTGGCTCAGGCGATCTGGAGGCTGAGGAACCCCAAGGGCTGCAGGGTGGCCGCAGGGGGGAGACCCGGGACAGCCGGTGTCTCCGTTCAAGTCCAGACGCAGGACAAGTTCCTGTGTACTCGGGGAGGGCGGCCGCCTCGCTCTGTTCACGGATTCCCATGTTGGCCACCTCCAGAGCAACGTTCCGCCAAATGTCTGGGCTCCCCACGTCCCGTTAAGCTGACGTGTTAAAACTGACCGTCACTGCGCCCCTCTGCCTGTGGGCGAGCTCGGGGCTGGGCCGGCGGCGGAAAGGGCGTGGTTCAAAGAACCAGAGGCAGAGCTGTGTGTTGCCCAGGGGTGTGGGCAGGGTCCTTGGATTTCACCCTGGACCCCTGGCCGAGGGCCCCCGGCTCTGAGCCCAGCAGCGCTCTTGTGGCTGGGCGCCTGCAGACCTGCCGCCCTTCTCCCCGCAGACCACAGCAATGGCCAGTCCAGCCAGCGGCAGATGGTGTTCGGCGTTGTCACCGCCATCGACTTGCTCAACTTCGTGGCCTCCCGGGAGCGGCGCCCGCAGTGAGGTCTGGACGTGCCCGGCGCCTGGTCCCCGCTCTCCCCACCTGGAGCCTCCTCTCCCTTCCACTTCCCTAACACCTGACAACCACGTGTGGTCCGTAACTGCCTGGGGCCGGGCCGGTGCCGCCTGTGACACCCTCACTGACACTGATGATCGTGCCTCCTCCCTAACGACCGTGTCTGTGGTCACTGGATTAAATGTGTCCTTCTCTAGCGTAGCTTCCTCTTAACACGGCCCCCACGGACTGCGGGGGAGAAGCTGCCAGGTGGGCTGAGCACACGGCTGCCGGGCCAGAGTGGGCTAAAAGCTAAAGCAAGTGTCTTTACCAGAGAAGAATCCGGAATGGGGAGCAGCCAGAAGGGGCTCAGGGGGCCGGGTCGGGTCAGCGTCTACACTGATGGGCAACATCGTCCCCCTGGGTGCCGGGTCAGCTAGAACGGCGTTTGGGTATTTTTAATTGAGGTGGAATCTGCATAATATTTAGGTTATTGTGAACCAGTCATTTTAAATAAATAATTTAGAAGTGAACGATTCAGTGGCATTTAGTATATTCAGAGTCCTGCGGCCGCCGCCTCCATCAAGTTCCAGAACATTCTCATCCCCCCACCCCCCTACCCTGGCAGCCACTGATCCGCTTCCTGCCTGTGGGTTCACCTGCCCTGGACATCCACATGAAAGGAATCGCTCACTCTGGCCTCCAGTGTCAGCCATTGCCCTCAGCGTGATGCGTCCGGGCTTGTCCGTGGCGGCGCGGGCGTCAGCACGCCCCAGCGCACTGCGTTCCCGTGGTGACGTCCCGCTGTGCGGAGAGACCGCGTACTAAAGTTTATCCGTGTACCCGTCGGTGGGCGTTCCGGTTGTTTCCTCTTTTTAGCTCCTGCGAATTCTGCCAGGAACGCCGCGGACAAGTTTGTTTGCAGGCCTGCTTTCATTCCGGTCGGGCGTCTGCGCGGGGACGGGACTGCCGGGTGGCGGATCCCATGGCGTTCTGAGGAGCCGTCCAGCTGTCCCGCGGCGGCTGCCCCGTTTCACGTTCCCGCCCACTGTGACAAGGGCTCCAGTCGCTCCACATCCCGACCAACACTTGCTATCTTCCCTTTCTAAAATAATCGCAGCCACGCCAGTGCGTGTGCGGGGCGACGCGCGTGTCTCTGATGGCTGACGCAGCCGGGCGCCGCCTCGTGCCTGCTGGCCGCCTGCGTGTGTCTGCAAAAGGCCCTTCCTCCATCTTTGAATGGGGGTGTCTTTTTGTTGGGCTGCAGCCGTTCGTAGTGTGTTCTGTATACGGGCCCCTTACCAGATACGTGCTTTGCAAATGTCTCCTCCCTTCCGCAGGATGTCTTTTCACTTTCTTAAGTTCTTTGATGCACAGCAGCTTTTCACTTTGGGGAAGTCGAAATTTGTTTGTTTTTTTCTCTGCCGCTCATCCTTTTGTCGTCACATCCACTGTCAACTCCAAGATCACGAACGTTTGCCCCGGTGTTTTCTTCTAAGAGTTTTGTGGATCTAGCTCACTGATCCACTCTGCGTTGATGTTCGTGGGAGTGCGACGTGGCGTTTGTCTTCCTTTGCGCGTGGATGCCTGCTAGTCCCGGCACCGCCTGTGGGAGGGACAGTCGCCTGCCTTGGCGACCCGTCAGAAGTCCACTGGGCGCAGGTGCATGGGCTCTTTTCTGGACTGTCCCGTGCGCCTGTCTGGCCTGTGCCCGCACCACCCCGCTCGGCGGCTGCAGCTCCGAGGTGAGTTTTGCAGCGGGAAGTGTGGGCCCTGCAGCTTCGTTGTACACAGCAGTTTCGGGAAATGGAGATGTGTCCTGGTGTGTTTGTTTTCATGTTTCTTTTGCTTGGGATTCTGTGAGCTTCTTGGATTCCAGTGCCATCAGTAAGAGTTCCAGAAAGAAAAGAGAAGGCCGGGAAGGGTGTCGCCAGCGAAAAACTCACGGAGCTGCCCCAGACGGGAAGGACGGGACCGTGCAGGTCGAGAGGCCCACCCTGCACCCCGCCCGGCAGCGTCCACGCGGCACCGTGAAATGTGAGGTCGCACCGGGCGGGAAGACCCTGAGCATCTCCAGAAGGGCGCGGGGGCCCACTGACACGGGAGGGCCGAGATGAGAAAGGCACCGGACTCCTCGGCCTCCAGCTCACGAGGCGGAGGAGACCAGGGAGCGAAGCCTGCCGGCACCTGGGGCGGGGGAGGCTAGGCGCGCAGGCGCACGCCCCCTAGTGGCGGAGGCAGGAAGCGGCGCGAGCCTCATTTCAGGAACACGCTTTACCAAAGGAGGGAGGCAAGAAGAGGGAACAGGCTTCCTCACAGGCGGGCCATGCGAGGCACCCCCAGGGTGACGGTGGGCCCAGTGGCCATACCTTGCGACAGGACAGAGGCCCCAGGAAGGACACTGCAAGGGAGGGAAGGAGACCAGGACACCAGGGCTGTGCGCGCACGGAGAGCTGGGGTTGCCAGTCCCAGGAGAATACCAGGAAGAAGCAGCCGGCAGCTCTGCAAGGAGGCGCTCGCGGCGCCCAGCACGGCGAAGTGAGCCGGATACTGATCTGCTACAAAGTCACAGGACCGTACCGGGTGGCCCCGAGCCCGGGCTCGTTCCTGCCAGCGGGAAGGAGCGTGTGAGCTGCGTCTTCATCTTCCGCGCGAGGACATTGGTGGACGACGTCGAAAACTAAAAAGAAAAGAAAAGCAGCAAGCGCAAGTTCCTGGAAACGAGGGCGCACCCGGCGTGAGACCCAGCCAGGGGAGTGACGGTGGCTGCCCAGGGAGGGGTCAGGTGGGCGGCAGGGGCGGCCGGCTCTCATGCGGCTCCTGCGGCAGCCACACCTGTTTCTGCGCACCTTGGACAGAGCAGTGTGTCTGCGTGACGCTGGTAGAACCCAGTGTATGTAGAAGGGAGTGGAAACAACTTGGTGACATTTTTGTGAAAATCAGTAGTCAAGAATCAGGCTTTTGTGAACCAACAACCTGATGATGACATGGAGCGATGGCTAGGAACGGCGCCCTCTGGTGACCTGTGAACCCTGTAGTCACACGGCTCCGGGACGGGTCAGCGGTGTACTCAGTGCTCAGTACTCAGTGCTCACACTGAACAGTTTTCAACAGGACAGTGTCGTGACCTGGCCCCTGGGGACCAAGGAGAGATCCCATGAGACCGATGGTGCAGTCACCAAGGGGCTCAGAGCCAGCCCTGGCCCCACCCCAGCCTGGCCCACCGGGGTCTGCACTGGGAGCCTGCTGCCCCCACAGACTGGCCGCCCCGCCCCTGCCGCCAGCAGGTGCAGACGGACCTAAAGCCTGCAGCCCTGAGGCCCCCGTGTAATACGTGATGGTGGCACCTCCTCCAGAGGCCACAGAGCCCTGTGGCAGGCCTGGTGGGGGTCCCCAACCCACCTTCCTTTATCCCTTGCTGGCTGGGCTGGCCTTGGGCAGTGGGGCCCAGGCTTCCGTGGCCGCCCCGGCCTGGCCCTTGGCTGCTCCTCCTGCCATGTGTCCTCCCTCCGTCTCTGTGTCCAAATTACCCTTTTATGCAGACACCAGTCATTGGCCGGGGCCCACCTGATGGCCTCACGTAACATTAATCGCTTTTTTAACCACTTCGGTAGGAGCATCGACCACAGTCGACAGCCACAGATGAACCGAGCGTCGACTTTAGCCGACAGCCGTGATGTGACTTTTCTAATTTTTCATTTATCAAAATAAAATTGTGAACATTTAAACATAACGTAATGAAAACATACATGTCTATGTTACCTATTCTGATTTACATGACAAGTAAAGCTGCCTGTAAAGTAGAATGAGCTTTCAGCGCTTTCAGGCTTTCCCCATCACACAGGAGCAAACGGACTTGCCGTCAACGCACAGCACAGACTGCCGTGCGGACTGTGCGGGCGGCTGCGGGCGAGGCTTCGCGGCCGGTGAGCGCCGCACCGCAGTGGTTAAAGGCCCCATCTCCAAGTGAGCTCCTGTTCTGAGGTCCCGGGTGTGAGGACTTCGGCATGCGATTTGCGGGGACACCGTTTAGCTCAGAATAGCCCCACTCCCACAGCCACGGGGCTCCTGCTGCTGAGCAGCCTCCCATGTGGGACTCGCTGGACTGCGGCAGGGCTGGGTCCCGGGAGAGCTGCGGCCCTGGCCCCGGTCAGGTTCCCAGGCAGTTCCCACGGCTACAAGATGGAGATTGGCGTCCACGACACAGCTACTGAGCGTCAAAGCGGACAAGGCAGGGCCCCCATAGCCAGTCTGCACGGCCGCTGTCACTGGCACGCTCCCTGCGCATGCCGCCCTCTCTCTGCCGCTCCCGCGGCACGTCCCGCTTCCTAGCACGCACCTGTGCGCGCTGCCCCAGGCCCTGCCGCCACTGGGACTCCGCCGGCCCAGCGTCACGCACCTGGGCTGAATCCCACCCCTGCAGGGAACAACTCCAAAGCTTGTGATTGTGAGAACAGACTTTTTGAAAACCACTGAGCAAGAGATTTCATGGTATCTATTTCTAAGACAGGCCGGGCGAAGTGTGGCTCACGCCTGTAATCCTAGCTCTCTGGGAGGCCGAGGCGGGAGGATTGCTCAAGGTCAGGAGTTCAAAACCAGCCTGAGCAAGAGCAAGACCCTGTCTCTACTATAAATAGAAAGAAATTAATTGGTCAACTAAAAAAAAAATACAGAAAAAATTAGCCGGGCATGGTGGCGCATGCCTATAATCCCAGCTACTCCGGAGGCTGAGGCAGGAGGATCGCTAGAGCCCAGGAGTTTGAGGTTGCTGTGAGCTAGGCTGACGCCACAGCACTCTAGCCTGGGCAACAGAGTGAGACTGTCTCAAAAAAATATAAAAATATTTCTACGACAGTTTAATATGTTTATCTCTCATAACCATTATTAAGAAATGGGAACCCAGAATGTCTCAAACCAAGCATTTAGTTCTTTAGAAAGTATGCTTTGAAGTGTGGTAACAAGTGAGAGGAATGATTTCCATTTGTGTGGAGCTGTCAGCCCCAAACACTGTCCTCTGAACAAAAGGATCCTAAGAGGTAAAAGTTGCACAGTAGAGAGCTCTACAGCCAAGTTTGCCAAGTACAGGGTGAAACAAAGTTAGCTATCTTTTTGCAGGACTTCTCAGAGCCTTCAGTGTGCCGATACGCCTCCCCAGACGGGAATGCGCAGTGGCCCCGGCCACCAGGGAGGAGGCAGTGCCAGCCCTCTCTGCAGGAACGGGCCGCACACGGGCAGCGGCACTCCTGCCTCCACCTCACTCTGGGTGTGGCCCGCCGCACTGGCTTCAGGGCCACCTGGAGTGCTCACACCGGCCGCCCGCAGGCCCTGTTTGCTAAACGGCTGCAGGCTGTGTCTGCAGCGGGGAGCCAGAGTAGTTCCCTCCATCACCGACTGGGGCGCCGTAGTTTTCGTCCCTCCCCCGGTCTCCGTCGCAGCCCAACGTTCAGCACACTGGGCCCCCGAGGGACTCGGTCTTCCCCCGAGTCAGGGCTGCGGGAGGAGCAGCCGGCTGTCCTGTGACAGCTGGACACATGCTGAGGGGACCCCCGCCCTCAACAGCTCTTCCCCAATTTTCTCAGCTCGCTTAAAACTCCGCTGACGGCGCCGCGTTTCCCAGGAAGCCGGTCACATGCCAGGCGTTACGGGCACTCGGGCAAGCACGCGGGAAGCGAGGTTCTTCTGTGCGTGGGAGCTGACGGCCCAGGAAGGAGGGAGAAGACGCCGGGCAGCGGGAGCACCGCGCACCGCCAGCTCCTGGGCTCCACCGCACTCGGCTCCCGCAACCCCGGGCCAGAGGGGGCGGGGGCAGCCTTTGGGGAGACAGCGTGACCAGGCACAGGGCCCTCACAAATCCGCTCAGCACGGCTGCCCAGCACCCGCCGTGGGCCGGGACGGCTCCGGGCCCTGGAATCAGCGATGGGACGACGCAGCGAAAGCCACTAGAGCTCCTTGCCAGGGAGAGGAGTCGAACACGACGTAGGACAGGCACGTGGCGCAGCCTACGAGCAGGTGGCCAGCGCCATCCAGAGCAGCCAGAAACCGTCAGATGGACGGACACACACGAGACGTGGAATGTCCACACGGCAGGCCATCAGCCAGCCTGAGAGAGGAGGGACATCCCGGCACCTGCTACAGCAGGGATGGCCCTTGAGGACAGACACTCTGCCCGTCACCGAAGGGCAGGTCCTGCGCGATTCCACTTGTGCGAGTCCCCAGAGTGGCCAGATCCAGAGACAGTGGCGTGGTGGGGCCGGGGACAGGCGGGCCGGGGAATTGGTGTTTGATGGACCGAGTTCGGTTTGGGACAGTGAGGACGCTCTGGAGGAGGGCGGTGTGACGGCCGCACCGCCACGTGAGTGTGCTTCGTGCTGCGGAGCTGTGCGTTTCAAACTGGTTCAGCTGATACACTTCACGTGTATTTTACCACAGTTTAGGAAACAGAAAAAGGGCCGGCGAGTGCTGGCAGGTGGGGGTGGCCCTCACCGAGGCGACATTTGAGCAGAGACCAGACAGAGGTGACGGGCTGCCTGGTGGACACTGGGAGGAACAGACTCCAGGCTGCAGGCACAGCTGGTGCGAGACCGAGTCAGGAGCGTGGCCGGGCGATCAAGGCAGGCGGGGAGGGCGAGGGCGAGGGCGGGAGCCACAGGTGCCCGGCAAGGACGCTGGGGTGAGTCAGATTGCGGGAGGAGGGCTGAGTCAGCAGGGTCTGCTGGAGCTGGCCAGTCAGGAACACCGAAGTTGGAGGGAAGCTGAGAAACTCCGCACAGGGCCCTGCATGTGCCTGCCCAGGTGTAAAGTGACGGGCACAGAGGCACGAAGTTGTGCAGTCCACAACCTGCATACCCAGCCACAGCGGCCCTGACTCCAGATGGAGATGACTGCTCACATGTCCTCCCCGAACCCCTGCGGCCGCTTATGATACAGCACCCCACCCTCGGCTGTTGGTTATGGAGCAAGGACACTGGAACTGACCCCCAGCCCCACTATGGAGGGGCCAGGCATGCAGACAGCCATGGCACAAAGGCTGGGAGGGGCCGGGTGCTGAGTGTTTTCTAAATAGAGCTCAGCCGGCTTCATGTTCCTGGTCTCCAGGCATCTTAGGGTGCCCTGGCGTCGAGCCTGCCCTCGGGGTGGGACAGTCTCTGTGGACACTCACAAGGGCCTTTTCTCTGCAGGCTGGTGACATCCTCTCGGGGCTGCGGCGCAGCCCGGGAAGCCCCCATGACGGCGATGCTCCTCCCGGCTCCGCTGAGCAGAGGCGGCCAACGGGCGCAGCAGGCGGGGTTGGGGGTCCAGGGCCCGCGGGAGCGACTGGGGTGCGTTTGCTGGAAGGACGGAAAGCCTGTGGCGTAGGGAGAGCAGCCCCACACCTACAGCCCACCCATGGGGGACGCGCCCGGGGCCCACAGAAAGGAGTGTCGGGTTCAGGCGCGAGGACTACCTGCCTGGGTCTGTGCTGTCTACAGAGAGAACCACCAGCATCCGGCACAAAATTACGAGAGACGTAACAATGAAAAAGCCACCCATTGCCTAGAAACAAAGCTGTCGACAGAACCAGACCCGACAATGACCGCGGCCTCACACTCCTGGTGGCCAACTGCTGTTGTCACCCAGGCTCCAGGCGTAGGGTTCTGCTGTGCTACACAGGCTCGCGCTGCCAAACGATGCTTCAGCCAACGATGGACCGTAAGACTATAATGGAGCTGGAGAATCTCAATCCGCCAGTACTGTCGTACCTGCAGTGACTCTGCACAGTAATTCAGCGCTCATGGCTTGTGGTGCTGCCAGTTGTGTGCGTAAAAGTGCACAATCCCAGATTGCACACTCGCTCACACTCAACCGCAGCCTCACCCGGAGCAACTTCCAGTCCCGCAGACTCTACTTGTGGCAAGTGCCCTGCACCTGTGCACCATTTTTCATCAGTTTTTTTTTTGAGACAGAGTCTCACTCTGTTGCACAGGGTACAGTGCCGTGGCGTCAGCCTTGCTCACAGCAACCTCAGACTCCTGGGCTCAAGCAATCCTGCTGCCTCAGCCTCCCGAGTAGCTGGGACTACAGGCATGCGCCACCATGCCCGGCTGATTTTTTCTATATATTTTTAGTTGGCCAATTTTTATTTTTTAGTAGAGACGGGGTCTCACTCTTGCTCAGGCTGGTTTCAAACTCCTGACCTTGAGCAATCCGCCCGCCTCGGCTTCCCAGAGTGCTAGGATTACAGGCGTGAGCCACCACGCCCGGCCTAAATATATTTCTTACTTTCAGGATTTGCTAGACCATTATTCATTTCCTCACCTCTTTCTATATAGAATCTTGTTAGTTATAACCATGATTTTAGAGCCAGAATAAACCTTATAAGCCAAATTGTTCCTGTCCACAAATGAAGCCTTGAAGCCTGGAGAGGTCAGGGCTGCCTGAGGTCTTTGTGGACAACATTCATGTCCACCCTTCACCTCTGACCTAAAGCAGCTGGAGAAACAAGACAGTGCCTTCATTTTCTAGAAATCAATCAAAATATTTCTTTAAACAATGTGCTCTTAGCTGTCACCCCTAATCACCAACAGGATTCACAATTTTAGATGTACTTTTAAAAAATACTTGAGTCTGCTGACGTACTCCAGCCTCAAAGCAGAAACAGTTGTTAGGAGTTGTAGCAGTCTGGACACTGAGTTACACACCCTCCGCTGTGACTTACATGCCTCTTAGACACAACTGGAACTGCGCTGTCAGGAGATTGCAGTGTGATCAAACCGTGGGAGGCAGCACGTCACCATACTGAGGAACCGTTTCCTTCCCACTACTGTCAGAATGATTAGATTTACGGAAAACTGCAATGAAAAAACAAAGAAACCTATTTCCATTTTTTCCCCTGGAAAACCAATGAAGGCAGCAACTTAAGAAAAGACTCGAAAATGCAAACGGGTCCGGCTGTCCCGTGCAGTGTGACCCTGCCCACTCTTCAGACGTGCGGGGGCACCTGCCGTGTCTGCGCAAGGCACGCGGACACCCTCGAGGTCTCACTCACAGCGGGAAAGCAGCCTTTGGTGACACGGGCTTTATAAAATAAACATCCATAAAGCATGTTTCTATTTTTAATTTTTTTGCTTTGATAAATCAATTGCTTCACAAAAATCCTTTTTAAAGACAACAATCCAAGAAAACATATTGTTACAGTATTCACATTTTAAAGATTGTCAGTTTCAAAGACCGAAAATAACTAGAACAAAGGAAGATTGCGGAGTTGTTTCTGTCGCTAACTGCCAGCGCTGGGCCTTCCCGGCGGGCCGATGCCCGCTGGCGCCACCACGCGTGTCCAGAAGGAGAAAGTGCTCCGTCGCCTCCTGCACAGGTGGGAGGCGATCGCTCAACAGGTCGCACAGAACGGTTCCCGGTCAGGGCTCTCTCTGCACACTGGATAAACACTTCCGACTTATTTTACTATCTGGAATTGAAACGTGGGAAACGGAGCCGGGCTGACGCCTGGAGCCTGCTGGGGCGCGGCACTGCCCGCTGGACAGCCGCACGGGGGGAATGACAACAACATGCTCGATTTGGGTCTCAAGACACGTTCAAAATCCTTCATAAGGAAGGATCCTTCATAAGGAAGAATTTAACAAGAACAAAGTTGGGCTAGAATCCGATAATTTAAAATCTTACAGGGGACTCCTCTCCCAGACCCCTCCGCTGTCCAGGGCGGGAAGACAGGCGCCCGTGCGGTGCACGCCGGCACAGACGTGCGTGTGGGCGGCTGTTTCAGAAACTGCAATGGCTTGTGTGTACAAGCTGTTTAAAAGCATCTTAGTTATTCATGGAGAAAGAAAGGTTAAAGGGTGCACAAGCGCCCTCTCTCTAAATCTCTATCCTGTTCATCTGAATTTAATAAGAATGAACTTAGGGCTTAAGAAACGGGTTTCAGCTGAAGAGAATCGCACCATGCCATTCAGCATGGAGTTCCACTCTCTGGGCAGAGCATCCCAATGCCACTAGGTCTCCAGACAGACGGTGTCCACCGTGTCATCCAGGCTGGAGCGCAGTGGCAGCTCCCAGGTGCAATCACAGCTCGCTGCAGCCTCCAACTCCTGGGCTCAAGCGATCTTCCCGCCTTAGCCTACCAAGTCGCTGGGACTACAGGCGCACGCCACTGCACCTGGCCTGGGCAACACGCATGAATACCGTCTGCTGCTCCAGCAAATATGATTTCTCGCAGGTGAAGAAATAGTGACCGATCCACAAGTCCACGTTCTGTGAGTATCTCCACTAATCTATGCTGCAGAGCAGCAGCCAAAGAGACAGGCAGGAGGGAGGAGGGAGGAAGGCTGGCTGGCTTTCACACATGCTCATTTTAAGTCCAAGAAAGCTGGGACTTAGGTAAAGCTAAAATGATGTTTTAGACTTGTATAGACCTGACTTAAAATAGTAAAAACTGTTTATAAATAAGGAATGCAATGGCTGCTTAAAAAGGTTATTCTCTCCCCAAAAGAGTTAATCAAGTTTTTCTTTTAGTTATAGATCTTGAAATATTTTTTAAAAATTGTCTATGTGTATTTTGCTCACTTCAAAATTACCTAGGAAGTATTCCCTTATGATTAATACATTTTTTGGGAAAAATCAGTTACAGAAAAGAATTTGCACTGGCTGAAAATGTCTCTCAACACAACCTTGGTTTATAACCAATCACTGTTGTTAAATCTCAGAACTGATGATTTTCCCAACCAATCCTATAACTGTCCTTTACAAACAAATGGAACCTCAGCATCCTGTTTAAGATGATATAAAGGGATTCCATTTGAAACAAGGTGCCTGTTTTCTGCCTGAGACATCCCCACTCCTAAGTAAACAAATCGAAATCAAAGAAAACAAAATCCAGCCTACTTTCTCAATTCATCTTGTTATCAGAAAACAGAAGTCCTAAAAATCATTCCAAGTCTTGTACCAGAAAATGGAAGTGCAAAAGTTATTTCAAATCTCATGTGATCAGTTAGACAGGGAAGGCTCTGGAAATTCTGAAACAACGTATAAAAAAATAATGACACCAGGAGACCAACTGCAAATGTGTGTGAACCAACCAGGTGGGAAGTCTGCTGTCATGCCACCGTCACAGTTCATCACTGCAACTTCATGCATGTCTGCTAACTATGGAACAAAGTCTGAATGTTCGCTATTTACCCCAGCTCTGAGCCGACGGGGTAGAGCACATTTTGTATTAGTTTATGATAAACATTCTATGCATGACATATTTCGAATAAAAAAATCCTAAAACGACACACAGCCACCATGGTAAAACAACCATGTAACTGTAGTCAAATTCAGATTAGACTGCAATATGTATGGGGAGAGCTCCTAGCTAATTACCGGCTACCATTCCATCTCACCTGAAGACGTGTTTAGCAACTACCTTCAGATATATGTTTAGATCAAGTGTAAAATGCAATCTGAGTGTCACATATAAACAAAAATTTGAAGATATCAAAATTTCATTGAATAGTGTTTTGTTTTATAGTAGTAAGTGTAAATCGGTGCCCTGCGAGAGCAGAGGACCATGGAATGGTGGCTGGCTCTGGGCAGGTTCACTAAATTTGGTCAATTCAGAACATTCCAAATTGAAATAGCAAGCATGTATTGTTTCCTCTCTAGAAATTTCATCCTCAATATAGCCATAATCCAATTCATAATGAATTTATAAAAATAGCTTTTTATCCAATAATTCCAGCAAGGTAAAAATAGGAGTTTCTTTTGATATATAGCAAACGAAAGAGGCTCGCTAGGTATGCGAGAACTGAGTTTGTTTACACCGCCATCCACTCGCTATGAATCACACTCAGGCTACACGGGGGGCTGTCGCCGCCTCACACTGGCAGTTTCGGGTGCAGAAGCTTCTTTCAAATCCACGGGCTGCGCAAATAACCAGCCCGCTGAGATGTGCCGTAAACCACGGAACTAAATTAAAACTGCATAATTTCTTAGAAAATGGCAGCACTATTCCTTAATCTAACCAGGGGAGGGTATGTCATTCGTCACATTTCTAGAGTTAAACCTGCAAAGAATTTCTTTAAAAACCCGCACACACACTCACACTCACACACTCACACGCACACTTGAAAGAAGTCGCTGCACCGGCAAAGACGCGCTTGAAGCTTACTATGAAATACAAAAGTGCACTCTTCTATATCTACATATAAAACATATTAGAAATAAAACTGTGTAAAATGTTTGCTGTGCAAACTATAAAAAGTCAGGTGAGTCCGCGCCGCCGTCCTACTGCAGCGAGTCGCTGTTCTCCAGGACGAGCCCGCCGATGTGGGCAGGGGCCAGCGCGGCCCCGTCGTCGTCTGCGCTGTCCACAGACTCGTCCTCGCTCTGCCCCGCCATCATGACCTGCTGTACCGCCAGGGTGGCCCCGTCCGAGGACAGAGACTGGAGGCTGTCCACGTTCATGTTCACGGGCGTGGTGATGGTTACCACGGCTCCTGCGAAGGGACACAGGTGTGTCACTACTGAAATGAGCACTTGCAGAGAAAAACAGCAGTACTTCGTCACTCGTTTGGGTACCCTGTGCTTGCCTGACCTGAAATGGAAAGAGCCCTGTATGTTTATGGAACATTCGACAGGGATTTAAGAACACGTCTCTGGACTTGGCCTCGGACCGTGCTCAGCTGACACGGTGTTGGCCTAAGGACGGCCTGGTGGAGCTCGGGACCCTGAGGCAAGCAGGTGCTGAGGCAGGGAGCGCTGCAGGGAGAAGAGAAGAAGCCAAACCACAGGGCAAGGATGTACAAGAGGAATATGAAAGGGGAACAAAAAGGACAGTAAGGTAGAGTAAGATCAGTTTGAAAGAAAAAAAAAGCAAACCTGTAACACGCCAATCCCTTCGCACAGCCCAATAGCAAAGGATGGAAACGGCCGGCGGCCACAGCGGGCCCACGTTAGAGACTCGGACCCAGGGCGCTGTGCTGCTGCTAAACACGACACACCAGGTCCAACAGGCCAACTCGCAAAAATCTCTAAAACGTGTTAGTGCGAGATGAAAGCAGGTGGCGACAGTGTTACATGCTAACGCTTGGCTGAGGGTTTAGGAGACACATTCACGCATGTGCGTCATCCGCGCGGCGGGGCTCGTGCAGGAAGCTGGGAACGGCCACCGCTCTGGAGAAGACCAGACGCCAAGAGAAAGACAGGGAGTGAGGCCTTTCTAACTAGTTCTTGGATTAAAAGAGAAAAAACCTGAATATAAATTCTTTAAATATGACATGAGACTACTTCCCACCAAAACCTAAATGAAGAAAGCAGAGCAGCACTTGGGAAACTTCGCTTTAAATGCGTACGGCACAACTCGGGAGAGGCCAAATGGGAACCACGCAGGTGTGATCACAGCCCCACCTAGCCGCAGGACCGGCACCCCCACGCCAAGTCCCCCGCATCAGCGGAGAACCATCAGCACAGGTGTGGGAGGAACCGCCTGAGGCCGGGGAGGAACCATCTGGAAAGATGACGAGCACGGCACACAGCCGTGCCTGGGAAGCTCCTCACCCCAGGCCCAGGAACTCAAGGAGGCCTGGCCTCGCACGTGGGGGTACAGCCCTCGCCGAGCTCTGCTGTGGGCCACCAAACACCGCCCCAAGTGACCTCACTGTACCCCAGAGCAACGCTCAGGAAGACATACAAGAATACAAACACAGCTGCACCCAACAAGGCAAATTCACAGTGCGAGCATCCTTTCGGGTTTACAGGCGTACAAACAGGCAGGAAACCTCATAAGGATCGGGGGGGAAACCGGCCAGATGGGAAGCCGGTCCAGGACTGGCAGAGATGCTGGAATTAGCAGAGAGGACAGCAAAACCCTTACTGACTGTATTCTGTTTTCAAACCTTAAGTAGATTCATGAATGACATAAAAGACTCAAATAGAACCTCTGGAGAGATGAAAATGACAATGTCTAAGATGAAAACCACACCGGATAGGATGGACTCAAGATTACACAGTACAGAATAAAAGACTGTTGAAGCGGAAGGAGAGTAACAGAAACCATCCAAAATGAAACACGAACAATCTAACAAACTGAAAAGAGCATCAGTAACATGAAACTTTAACCACCTGCTGCACATAGGCAACTCAAGTTCCTGAAAGGAGCGGGGGTCAGAAAACAGCTGATAAAACCATGGCCCAAACCCCCCTAACTTAAAAGCCGTGTATTACTGTATGAAGAACAGTGGGAAGCAGAATGAGACGGCACCACCATTTACACACACTGAAAAACAATCCAAACCTCGAAGAACCCCTGCGAACAGACAGGTGCTCGTGAAACACAACAGACTGGGAGGAAGGGACAAGGTCCCGGGCAGTAAACAAAAGCAAGAGAAGGGCGGGGGACTAAGAAGGGTGAGAAGTCACGTGGTAAGGACGGGGTCACCTCTCATCCCCTGCACCCAGAGACGCAGGAAACAGAAAGCAAACACGGAGCAAAGGACAGGACACGCTGTGTGGACTGTCTCTGACACAGCTGGTGAGTCCAGATCCGGACCGTGCTGTGAATTCTCTCCTGCCCGCGCCTGCCCCCGAGGGGTCCCTCCCACACGCGTCCAGGACGGCCGGCCTGTTTCAGGTGCAGGCACAGAACCCATGTGTTGTGCCCACAGCGTTTTCTAAAGCCCCAGCTGCCCATGCCCGGTCCCGGCTCCCGCGTTCCCTCCCGCCGCGTCCGCTGGGGCCGCCCGTACCTTCCGTCATGGCAAGCTCGCTGGGCGGCGGCTGGGCGACGCCCGACGCGATGGAGTCGGGCCAGAACCTCTGGACCGGCCTGTTCTGAGCAGTCTTTTTCTTTGCTTTGGGGGTCTCTGAGCAACTGGAATCCAGCATCGGCTGGAGGATCCGTCTTCTGGCGTTGATGAACCTGGGAGCCAACGGGGCCTCCGTCAGGGCAGGCTGCGGGCCACGCGGCGGGAGCCACGGCTCCAGGGACGCGCGCCTTGCGAACCGGGCTACGGAGAATACCCACGCTCTCCCCTACGGTCAGTGCTTAAGAGGAATCAAAGTTATTCTCAATTACCTAAATTATCGCCTTAAAGTCCAGAAACACAGGGCCTGCTATTTTAAAAATCGTTCATTTAAATAAGGACCAACTCTTCCATGGCATCTTTTTTTTAGCCTCAACTGATTTGTTCCATGTCTGTGAATTAGACATTCCTAACGACACTGATGATACTGTCCAATTTGTGAATTTGACATTATTTTCTCTAAGAAAAATAAATGTTAAAGCAGCGAGACGTTATGATCCCTGTGGTCTCGCTGTGCACGAGGCTGTCTGGACACGCAAAAATAATGTCAAAATAATGTCAAAAAGACTGCTCGGCCGCCCCGGCTCCGACCAAGGCCTGTGTTTCAGGAAACGTGAGTGACGCCAGCTCTAGTCTCGGTCACCAGAGGCAGGGATCTGAGGCAGGAGCCTCCCCTTTCCACAGGCTGCTCCAAACCACGCGCTCTCTCCCTGATGTCCACAGCCGTGGTCACCCACACACGTGGCTGGCAGTGCCAACGTGCTGGCAGCGCTGAAATCCCTGGCGGACGTCAGCTGCTCCGTGATACTGAGAGCTCACGCCGGTGACACGACCCCCACGGAAAGAGACCAGCAGAAATACAGACTGGCAAGGCAGGCACGTCCAGTGAATATGGCAGCAACCTTAAAAAACATTAAAAGGCTGTGGTCTTCAGTCTCCATCCCTCTGAGTGCCCCGAGCTGTGCCTTCCAATGTGAGGAGTGTGGGAGGGTGCTGGTGCGAGGAGGAGACTGAAATCCCCAAACGCACTCTTCCTCCTGCGGTCAGGGCGGTGTGCGGCCGGGCACGGCCTGGCCGGACCTGGCACTCCTGCCGCACTGCCACTCATACTCCCTGGGGCCACCTTGCTACAGAGCGAACAGTGACGGAAGGAAAAACAACTGTGGCCCCATAAGAGTGCTCTTCAAACTAGAGCCTGTCCAGATTCCTGACCATCCCTACCCTAACACAGAAATGGCCACGCCAACCAAGCTTAAGGACTCATCCCTGTCTCCTTTGTTCAGTAGGAGTGACAGGGTGGTCCCCACTTGGGAGAGTCACACATGCTAATCTATTAAAAGCTACACCTCTGTGGACAGCCGTGGAGTCCTGTTCATGGCATCACAGACATAAAAGCATCGCTTTTAGACTCGGACTCCAGTCCGCTTTGTCACTGTGTGACAACTTCTCTTTTAATGCCCCCACCTGCAAAACAACAAAAGAACTAGAACTGGATCGGCTCTAAGGCTGCTTCATTTTAAAATTATAAAGATTAAAAAAATATCTGGAATTACACGAGGACACATTCTAGTTATTGACAAACGACAGTGACTTGCTGGCCCGCAGTACAAGCGTGACCAGGAAAGCGGACTCGGGAGTAAAAGCCGGCCGCTCCGCAGCTGCCGAAACGCTGCCCTGCAGGACAGGGCCGCGGCGGCCGGTCCTCACGTGCTGCTCGACCTCTCCTGCTCTAACTCTCCTGCTACTAGGCAGCGGCACAGGCTAACGACGGGTGTGTCAATCTCGCTACTCTGAGATGTAATCGTAAATATAAAAGGAAAGAAAGTCATACAAAGTAAAAGTAGTTATAGATATTAAAAGATTTTAGAAGTCTAGAATTTAAAAAGGTAATGTTATTAAACGGTTATTAATTCTAAAAATTAAAAGCTGATACTAAACCTGGTTAAGAATTCTGTTACCATAACAGAGTGGCACGTTGGGAACACAAGGAAATCATGAAGAACAAAAGGTGACTGCAGCACCTGGATATCCACCCCCATTCAACCCCACGATCACTACTACGACTCAACCAAAATGTGACGTTTCCACATAAGACCACACGGAGAGAACCCTACACACGCTCGGTGTGCTTCAAACATCACAGCAACTATATACTTGAACCTTTAAATTCTTGTTAACACTATTAAAAAGATTGAACAGGAAATAACTCAAATAGCACGGTCTGTTATTGCTACCCAAATCTAAAATAACAGCCTGAAGACAAAATAATAAGAACATTTAGTGCAATACCAAAATATACCTCCTACATATATAATTGCATAAATAGGAAGACTTTATCGCTTATATTAGAACTTCAATAAGCCTACATTTTAGCCTCATTAAAATAAAAATATAGGCCGGGCGCAGTGGCTCACGCCTGTAATCCTAGCACTCTGGGAGGCCAAGGCGGGCGGATTGCTCGAGGTCAGGAGTTCGAAACCAGCCTGAGCAAGAGTGAGACCCCGTCTCTACTATAAATAGAAAGAAATTAATTGGCCAACTAATATATATAGAAAAAAAAAATTAGCTGAGCATGGTGGCACATGCCTGTAATCCCAGCTACTCAGGAGGCTGAGGCAGCAAGATTGCTTGAGCCCAGGAGATTGAGGTTGCTGTGAGCTAGGCTGACGCCACGGCACTCTAGCCTGGCCAACAAAGCGAGACTCTGTCTCAAAAAAAAAAAAAAAACCAAAGAAAGATAATGTTTACAAGTGGCAAAATATGTGCTTTCTTTTATGCATGCCAATTTTATTAAGCTGAAATTCCTTTCTATATCTGAGCAACAAGTAAATAAAAATGAGGTGACTAATGATCACAATGGAGCCCACCCTAAACCCCAGCACCACTTAGGAACGTGCATTAATTAATTATTGAAGGGAGAACACAGGGTCCAAGTGTCACTGTGAGGTATGGCAGCAGAACTCTAAGAGGAGGCTTTTATCGATAAGTGCCAGCGACCCTCCAGGCGCCCCCGTGGTGCAGGTTTCCAAGGCAGGAGAGCGGCAGAAGATCCCCAGGGGTCAAGACGCCTGGCTGTCAGTGCCCACCGACGTGGCACAGGCTTGTGCGGACGTGGGGCCTGGGCAGTACCTCCACGAGGAAACTGCAGCCAGGTGAGCAGGACACAGGAAGGGGTCCATGATCGCACCGTGATAATGAAAACTCAGGCTGAAAGTGAGCGCTGGTTTACTCTTAAGTACCCTGCCTCCCATTGCAGCACTCTGACAACAGAGTACTGCCTGCTGCAAGAATTCGCATTTTCAACGCCACTGTACCATGTGTCAGTGCCAGGTTCCCAGCACCCCACTGTGCGACAGGCCCGGTCTGAGTCGCCTTACCAGTTGTTGACTTGGAGCAGGGTTAGATTCGTTTGAGCGGCGATCTGTTTCTTCTCATCCTCTGTTGGGTAGGGATGCTGAAAACAAAAAGGAGGGTTACCATGACCTTTGACTGTTATACAGGACATCAAGATTATCCGGGCAAAATACTAGGATCAAATAACCATCACTAAAAACCTGTGACAGCGATAGGCTTCTAGCCAAAACTTACCTCTCGGCCCACAGAAGTAGCCACCAAAGAACGTCCCGGTGCTGCAGCAGCGGGTCAGCGCACACGCCAAGGCGTGACCGGCCACAGCATCTGAGGTTCAAAGATGACGGTAACCACAGCCACGGACAGCACCACAAGCGGCCGCCCAGCGACGATGGCTTCTCTGTGCCAGGCGCTGAAAGGCGGAACCCTCCTAGGGTGGCAGGAGGGGCCAGCAAGAGGCCGCAGGGCAGCGTCCAGCCTGCCCCAGCCAATCTCTCCCTCCTGGGAGCCCACCTGCCACTGTGCCCGTGTGCACTCCCCCCTGAGAGCCAGGCCTGGTCGCTCCAGACTGGCTGCCAGCCTGGGGGGTGTCCCTCCGAAAGCCGCCCTGGGTCAGCAGGCTGGCAGCAACCACGTCACACAGGTTGACGAGCATGTCTTCCCTGTTAACTTGGCATGATGTCCCTTTGTGTGCTTCCTAAGACTTCCTGGGACAAGGAGAACCTGCGGCTATGACCCAGGGAGGAAGGGCAGCGAACGCACACCCTGGACAAACCGGGCAGACTCGGGCCATGTCAGACACGCCCACCGCTGACCCTCGTAGACATGCTCAACTCCACATCTGCATCTGTAACCTTGCCGTGTCCTTTCAAATCCAACATACGAAAACACAGCGACTCTCCGAGGCTTTGCCCAAACGCATCTTCCATCTGCCCCTTCTCCAGCTAACCTCACCCTGCCCCGTCGCCTTCGGTGGGCAGGGCCTGTCTCCCGCACGCGCACAGTTTACGCGGGCCGCGTGCGCTCCCTTTCACCGCGGCCCCACGCTGCGCTGTGAGTTCTTGAAGCAAAGGCCTCTGTCTGTTGGCGGCCCTCCCCTTCTGCCCCACACTCCCCCATCACAGACACTCCACAAAGCAGGGATGCTGAAGGTCAGCCCCACCAGCCTACGTGAGCGATATTTCCCATGACACGCAAGCCAGGAAGCAGGCACCGGGGACTGCTGAGCGCACGCCCGCGCCCTTACCCCTATGTGCTGGAAGAGCCACGACCGCATCACGTTGGTGGCATGCTTCGGCAGAACTCCCCTCTTGTTCTTTGATGAGCCGTCATCTTGATGCAAGATGCTTAGATCTTGGTTTAACTGCAACTGAAGCTTTTAAACAATTGAGAAATCACGTTAGAAAGCACAGAAAACAAGACATACCCAGGTAGCTTCCAACCTCAGATGGAGATAGTGACCTCACTCTTCCAGACAGGTGACTTATGTACAGCAAGGGCCAATACTCGGGCCCTGCACACACTGACCCCATGCGGGTCTGGCTCCTCCGCACGTAGCTCTTCACGCCAGTGACGGTCTGCCCAGGCCCCGCACCTGGCACGGCGCTCAGAAGGCCGCTCTGCAGGCAGCTGAAGCCCGCGTCCTCTCGCCACCACCTGGCCCCACCCGTGCCTCCTGTGGTGAGGGGGAACATCAATTTCCTCGGCTAACAGAGACTTCGAGCAGCCGGTGGCAATGGACAGGGATGCCAGGAAGCAGCGCTGCTGAGAGCAAGTTGTGCCAGGCGAGCTGGGGGGACAGACGCACAGAGCACAAGAGGCCAATGGAGGGACCCAGAGCAGGAGGGTGACGCCCATCCCCTGAGACACGGCAGCAGGCACTGAGGAAGGGTAAATGACACCCTTTTCAATTCTATTTGAAAGAAAAGCACCAGTCTGGCCCTTCTTTGGTGAGTGTCTAATCAGAAAAGCATTAAGAAAAAATCTGTTTACAAGGCCACGCTCCGGGGCCCCGGCGTGTCCCCCAATCGCAGCACCTCCGTCCCGGTACCTGCAGAGACGATGTTGTCGCTGCCCACCACACAGAGCAAGAAGGAAGCAAATCGTCCTGCAGGGCCACGGCACGGACACATCAGGCCGATATAAGAACTTACATATGAACTGACCTAATAAATAAGTGACATCTAATTCTACAGGTTAATTTCAGTATACTGTATTCATAAATATGGTTTAAAGGATTTAGAAGTTTATGTTGGAGAAATTTTTACTATATTATTTTACCTTTACTTCCTCTGGATTTATACCTTTTTGGATATACTCTTCAAAAATCTGAAAACCAACATCTACAGAGACAGCCGACAGGGACTGAATTTTATGACCTTAAAGGAGATACTAATATCGTACATCTTAAAACTCAAGATTATTACTAAGGGAGTAATCATTTCATGAATGTGTGTGTTTAAGGACGGAGAGCAAATCGTATTAAGAACTGCCTATAGCTCAAATCTGTGCATATAGGAAAAGGAATGGAAGTGAACTTTTAAAAGGAGTTCCAAAGCATCAGGGCCAAACTTTAGTGTGTTTGCTGCGTCTGTCTCAATCGAATACATGATGATGATCTTAATGAAACGAGACATGTGCTTCAGCGTTGACTTTTTCGGTTCGAGGCTAAAGCAAGCCTGGGCTCCTGGACAGGCACTGCGACACTCGACTTCCAAAGTGCTGCCCATGGGGTCCTGGAGCGAGGACTAATTCAAGAGGAGGAAGCTGGCTGAGGGCCGAGAGAGGACAGTCCATTCGCCCCGCTCAGCTCTAGAAAAGCCCGGGCACTGGACACGGCCGGGGTGTGGAGGCCGGGGCCTGGCTGGAGTCTAAGCAGCAGCGAGGGCAGCTCACTTCTCCATGGGCCCACAAGGACGCACAGAGTTTGGCACGCCCATCGAGGACAGTGGCTGCCACAGGGCCCAGTGCTCTGACGCACCCTCAGGTGCGTGGCCCCTGCGGTTTCACACCGTCGGCACATTCGTTGAATCCCTGGGCTGCAGCTCTCTACAAGTTTGCTGTGGCTATACCAGGAAAGAAGGCATGTGCAGATTTCCACGGAAATTATGATTCTGTGAAAGATTTTGAGGAGATGAGGAAGGCTGGTATCTTCCAGAGTGCAAAGTGATTTTGGAATATAAAGAATTTCTTTGGGCTGATTTACACAGAAGTTTGTCACTGACCCATGCTCCTGAGCTGTATGTGGGCTGAGCAATAATTTCTCTTGATTATTAAACTTAATTACCAAATACTAAAAAAAAAAAAAAAAAAAGCAATGAGGGCAGGTCCTGGCAGCTCATGCCTGTAATGCCAGCACTGTGGGAGGCCAAGGCAGGGGGATCACTTGAGCCCAGGAATTCAAGACCAGCCGGGGCAACACAGTGAGACCTCATCTCTTAAAAAAAAAAAAAGAGACAGGAACAGGAAGGTCTGCACACAAAACGGGAGCCCCACCTGCTGCGGCTGTGAGTGTGGTGGGGGAGGCCTTCTCTGGAGAGACTGAGAGACAAGACTGGCGGCGGTTGAGTCTGGGGGTCGGCCAGGGAGAAGCCGGCTGGCCTCAGCCCAGCACCTGAGAAACACCACAGAACTTTCTGGGGGCTCATGTCTAAATTTAAAAGGACAGCCAGGTGTCCCCAAATACTTGAAAGCCTCTGCCACAAAAAGCAGAGGCCACAGCGAATAAGCTCTGGGACTCAGGGGAAACAGAGAGCATGCAGGAACCAGAAGAAAATTTCAGCTACCCATGAACCTGGAGGTGGAGGCTATTAAAAAGAAAGAAAAATATATAGAAAGCAAGGAAAAGCTCTTAGAAATTAAAAATACACTGGAAAGTTAACACTCAATAAAGGGGCTGGAAAGGAAAACAAAATCTTTCAGAAAATAGGAGAAAAGTGACAGTTGGAAGAAAAAATATGTTTAAAAAATCAAGCGAGTCGGTTCGGGAGGTCTCACGTTCAGTGCGTGAGAGCCTGAGAAAGGCAGAACGTGCGTGCGGGCCGGGGCAACACCGCCCAGAAAACGGCAGGGACGCACCACGACTGCGGACTCTGGGACTAAAGGACACGGAGGGCCAGCGAGGCCATGAAGAGACCCCGCCAAAACACTCAGAGCACCGACGGGAAGAGGGAAGCGTCCCAAAAAGGAGGGAAACGCATACGGTTAGAAGAAAGAGTAACAGCCTTCTCAAAAGCAGCGCTGGCCACTGGAAGACGCGGAAGCAACGCCCTCCCCACACCCGCCGCGTGGGGAGCATTTTCAACCTGGACTCTAGGCTTAAACAGGCTCATCTCAAATACGAGACCAAATAAAGTCATTTGAGGGTTTGCAGATATTTCTCGTGCATATTTTCTAAGGGACTTTCGAGGGAGGGAATAAAACCAAGAAAGCAGAAGACGTGAGGGGACCCTCAAGGTGACACCCAGGCGAAGCTCTACCCACGCCGCCCGGGCACAGTGCCCGTGTCAGAGGGGGCGGAGCTGCAGGGAGGGCTGCCCAGCGCTGGTACGTCCCCAGCTGCCGGACCCACGGAAAGCTGCTGAGAGGCTGCTGGCGAGGCCGTGACGATCTGGCCACTGATACAACAGCTCAGCAAACGGACAAACACAGACGACGACTAACCTGGGCAAAGAAGCCGTTTGAACCAGAGCGGCACCGCAGTCAGGGCAGCGCTGGCTGGGCGGTGACACGCGTGGACTCGGAGGCGCATCCCCCTCCCCTCCACAACCAAATGCCAGAACAAGGGCCGAGTTAGGAGATGAGATTTTTCACTTGGAAATGAAAAGTGGCTAACAGATTTGGCTGGGCCTGGGAGGCGGACAGCTGTCAAGATCTGTTCCGAGCTCTTCCACACATCTGATGGCGGAAGCTACGACACGTGGCAGCTGGATAAAAACATTAAAAATAATCATAGGCCAGATGCGGTGGCTCACGCCTGTAATCCTAGCACTCTGGGAGGCCAGGGCAGGAGGATCGCTCAAGGTCAGGAGTTTGAAAGCAGCCTGAGCAAGAGCGAGACCCTGTCTCTACTAAAAATAGAAAGAAATCAATTGGCCAGCTAAAAATACATAGAAAAAAATTAGCCGGGCATGGTGGCGCATGCCTGTAGTCCCAGCTACTCAGGAGGCTGAGGCAGAAGGATTGCTTGAGCCCAGGAGTTTGAGGTTGCTGTGAGCTAGGCTGACACCACAGCACTCTAGCCCAGGCAATAGAGTGAGGCTCTGTCTCAAAAAATAAAAAATAACCATAAAGAGGAAACAGGCAAAAACTAAAATGCATGAGTAACAGTTGTACAAAGACTCTGCCTCGGAAGGGTGGATGGGGGAGAGGGGACCAACGAAACCTCACCCCCTGGTTATTTCTCATGTTCTCAAAAACGGTTTTTACTGGGTTTGCACTAGAAGTATCATTAAAGACTTTCAGAGGGACAGCCTGGGGGAGATCCTCCCGCTGACAGCCCCGCCGTGCGCAGGCCAGAGCGGCAGCGGGGTCCCTCCTGGCGGGCAGCTCCGCTGCGTTCAAGTCACCCGGAAGCAGGGCTACCTCGAGAGCCAGACACACGGCCAGCAGGGGGGCCCGGGAGACAGAATGGGCACCGCCCTGGGAAGAGGGTTTCGGGTTATTACGACTGCCACCCACACAGCCACCGTTCTGTGACCCCCGCTGCGAGTACTGACGAGATTCACCCGTGAATAACGCTGACCGTTAAACAGCAACGTGGGAGGAACAGACCGTCACCAATTTTTTGACAAGACCAACTCTGATAGTTTCTGACACAAAACGCAGAAACCCTCATCAGTGAGCTACCCATCATACTTACCCACCTAACACAGCCAAGAACCCAAACTCTGGCTCAAAAAGAAAAAAAAAGAGCCCAGAGTAGCCCAAGTAGCTACACGTAGAACTGCACATATCATGTGTGTGTTTATCCAAAGAACACCTCCCTCCAGACCCTCAACCGAATCCACTTGCTTGCACTATTCAGACACTCGTCGGCTTGTTGCTTTGGCTTCCTGGCCCCGCTGTGCAAGAAACATAAACTCCAAGGGGCAGCCAGGGGCGGTGGTGCCTGTGGTCCCAGCTACTGGGGCAGGGCCAAAGGCGGGAGGACCGCTTGAGCCCGGGGTTGGAGGTGTAGTGTGCCATGATCACACCCGTGAATGGCCACTGCACTCCAGCCTGGGTGACACAGCAAGACCCCCACCCTGAAAAACAAACAGAAAAAGAAAAACATGGGGGATGCGACGCAGAGGAAAGAAGCCACACGCTGACCTGCTGGCCCCGCACAGACCAAAGCAGAGGCAGCTCCCAGGCGGCAACCGGGGCGTCACGTTCGCTGGAGTCCAGCTACGGGGGCTGGAGGGAGTCACACCACGACCTCAGGTGAGAAAGTGTTCTGCTGGAATAACTCAAACTCTGTAGGCTTGCAATTTAATTCAGTTAATCAGAAAACTTTTTTTTCTGACAGAGTGAGCCACGGTCTCACTCTGTCACCCAGGCTCACTGCAGCCTTGAACTCTTGGGCTCAATCTATTCTCCCACCTCAGCCTCCCAAGTAGCTGGGACTATAGTCACAAGCCACCACACCTAGCTAATTTAAAAAAAAAAAAACTTTGTTTAGAGACAGGGTCTCACTATATTGCCCAGGCTGGCCTTAAACTCCTGGGCTCAAGCAACCCCCTGACCTTGGCCTCCCAGAGTGCCGGGATTACAGGTGTGAGCCACCGTGCCCAGCAAAACTTCCTTCTTAACAGGACAGATCGGCCTCTACTAAGTAAGGCACCTGACTTTACAACGTTTCCTCTGAAAGAGCATATTTGAGACTAGAAAACCACAAACCAGATGCTGCTTTATTTTCACAGGCCTTTTAAATGGACAGGCAGGTGGGTCCCGGAACCCAGGGCCGGCACTGGTAGTGGCACTGGTAGCGCTGGGCAGTCCCTACCGCCCACGGCGAGTTAGCGCTGTGACCTCTGAAGCCCCAGCCAGGCCTCTGCTATTTGCTATTGAGTCCACAAAACGCCAGCATGCCAGGGCTAGGGGCTCAAGGTGCTGAGGCGGCAGAGGCCTCAGAGGTCTGTGCGGGTGGGAGGCGAAAGCTAGCACGAAGAACAGATGGGTGTGTCGGAGAGCCCCGGCCTCCCCGCTGGTCCAGCCCCACTGGTCCGGCCCCGGCGGCTTCGCAGGGCGTGGGTCTGGCCCAGCAGGACGCGCTCACGCTGGAGGAGTGGGCCAGGCCTGCTGGACCAGAAACCCGGCCTGGTGGCCGAGCTGTGCCCCCCGTGGGGACGCTGGGAAGAGTGTGCCTACAGGACCTCCCGCCTCCTGATGGACAAGCGCGAAATCCAACGCTGACAGCGGAACAGTGGCTGCTCCGGGGCGGATCATGAGTTTTTTCCCCGCTGCTTCAGAATTTTCCCAACTGCGCACACCCTCCACAATGCGGGAGACGAAGAGCACTAAGAAACCAAATGCTGGCGTCCGGATTAACTGGCGGGCCACACGAGCAAATGGTCCCCATGCCCAGGGACGGGCCCGCTCGCGCTGCCTGCGCCCCACACGTGCGCAGCGCTGCCCCCAGACACCTCCCACCAACGGCACACGCACCTGGGAGTTCTGGATCCTAATCGTCCCAGGTGACAGCGCCTGTGTCACCACTTGGCCTTGGGGAGTGACAACCGTGACAGGCTGGTACACTGTGCCACCTTGAAAGGGAGAGGGAAAATAAGCCGCTTTGAAGTCTTAATGATGTAAAACCCTTCTTCTTGACGTACTCACAGTAGCACTAAAATCTCTAGTGTGATGAGTTTTTAATCGTGTCAAATGACCAACAACACTCTGCCAGTTGACTGGTCGCTGTGAATCCCCAGAACTGCCTGGCAGGGAGGACGGGTGCCGTGTCTGACAGCACACAAGGCACACGGCCAGCCGGCGGGCGGGCTCCATCCTCTGCCCTGCCTCTGCTTCTACTTTCTCCCACGACGAGCACATGTTAAACATTTGGCCAAAGGCACTAAACGGAGATATGTATTTCCTATCTATGCTTTCAAACTGCGCTCTCTTCCCTGCGAGGCTCTTCAGAGTAAACTTCTCCCCTGCCCACACGCCCACCCCATTCTCACGGTGCTGCGCTCGCAACGATCCACCTGCAGCGGGGACCCCGGCCCCTCCTGTAAGGTTATGTTCTACAAGTGAGACCAAAACTAAGACTGCGTTTTTATGTCATTGTCATCAATAATAAAACTTAAGATTTCAGGGTGCTACTAGAAGCACAACTAAAAACTATGTTATTTGAAAATGACAATTGGTTTTCGCTATATATTTTCAACTCCCATATGAACCTTTTTCTTTCCAATACATTTTTCACAAAGAAACACAATTTACATAGAATATTTGTTATTGAGAATTAACAAGAAATGGGCAAAGAGTACTAGCTTCTAACACTACTCCATCACAAACTAGCATCAGTTAAAACTCATATTTATATACTCATTCTAACATACAGGACCTTTTCTCTGTAAAAGCTCACGGACAAAGTGTCCATCTGTCCGTCATCGTACCTGCCACGGTCGCCATGGCTACGTTTCCCTGCTGCAGCGCAGACGCTGGCACCACGATGCCTTGGGGGCTGATGGTGCCCGTGATGGCACTTTGAATCTGCTGCAAGTCAGAACACACATGTTGAGGCACTACTAGAAAACAGAAAACCCATCTTTAAAACTTCAAATAAGTGAGATAATGATATCGTTCATAAAGGAAAGAGACGCATGGGACAAACGGCGTGCTCAGGCGACTAGGCTTTCAGAAAGCATGCATCACATATGTGGAAACCAAGACACGCAAGACGAACTGTGCATTAAATACAGCTGTCAATACTGAAATGCAGGTTCGCACTGTAGTTACAAAAGATTATCTTTCACCTCACTGCCATATTCCACACATCTTAAAGCCCTAGCGGTGTAACTAGGAAGACCCGATTTCTGTTACTCACCCTGATCACAGCACAGACCACGTGTGAGCACCCCTGTTCTTGTTGGTAGAGTACTTGGGACCGGGCCTGCCTGCAGCAAGCTCTATGCAGATGTCTGCCAACTCTACCCATTGGGAATCATCCATGTGGGCTACATTATCCGTTTGCTATGATGGCTGGGTTTGCAGCTGGCAGGAGAGAAGGGCATCTAGTACAAGGCCTGGCACAGCACGCGCCCCAATTATTTGAGTAGTTAAATAGCAAGGTGGATATCACCCAAAGGGATTCCTCTGTGGGCTACCATTGATTTGAATGTATAAGCTTTAGTAGGCGTGCTTAAAATCTGCTGCATAATAAATGTTAATCCATCAGACTCAATAATCTAAGCTGTAACCTTAAGATCCTAGTAAAAGAAAAACATAACAAACCCAAGGCAGAAGGTAGGAAATGATTAAGATCACAGCAGAAATAAATGTAATTGAATAAAAAAAAAAAAAAACAGAAAAGTCAATGAAACAAAATGCTGGTTCTTTGAAATTTTCAAAACATAAACCTCTAAAAAGACTGACCAAAAAAAAAAAGAAAAGAGAGAGAGAGAGATGACTAATAGCAGGAACAAAACAGGGAGATGGCCACAGACCCTGCAGACGTGGAAAGGCTGAGAAGGGAGTAGTGGACACTGCTAACAGAACTGTACACTCCTCAATTTATCACCTGAGATAGAATGGACCAATGCCCCAAAACACACCAGCCACCATAACTCATCCAATATGAAATAGATAATTCAAACAGTCCTGTAACCACTAAGGAAACTGAATTCATAATTTTAAAACCCTTAAAAAAGGACTCTCCAGGTCCAGTTTTACCGGAGAATTCCATCTTTCAAATGTTTGAAGAAGAATTAAAAGCAAGTCTACATAATTTCTTCCAGAAAACAGAATAGCAGGGGACACTCCCCAATCCATGTTATGAAGCCTTATTGTCCTGATACCAAAACCAGACAAAGTAGGAAAAAGAAAAATACACATCAATACTCTTATGAACATAAACATAAAAATGGCTAACAAAATATTAGTGAATTAAATTCAGGAATATATATAAAAAGAATTATGTGCTGTGACCAAGTGGAGTTTATTCCTGGAATGCAAGGCTTGTTCAATGTTAAAATAAATAAATAAATAAATAAATAAATCCATGTCATCTCCTATTAACAGCGTAAAGATGAAAAACCACATGATCACATCAATCCATGTAGGGAAAGCATTTGATAAAATTCAATGTAATAAAAACTCTCAGAAAAATAGGAATAGAGCGGAACCTCCCCAAATTGATAAAGAATACCTAGAAAAAAACCTACAACCAGCATCATTAATGGTTAAAAGCTAAAAGGTTCTCCCTAGATTGTGACAAAGCAAGATGTCTACTCTTGTCACTCTTAGTCAAGAGAGCACCAGAGCACGGTCTGGCCAGTGCAATACAGCAAGAAAAAGAAAAGGCATACAAACAAACCAGGAAGGAAAAAACAGAACCATCCCTATTTGCAGATGAAATGACTGAATAGGTAGAAAATCCTAGAGAATCTATAAAAATATCCTCCTAGAACTAATAAATGAGTTCAGCAAGGCCACAGCATATAAGATAAACATACAAAAATCAATTCTTTCTCTATATATTAGCATGAATACATGGAAACAAAAATTAAAAATATAGTACCATTTGGAATCACTCAAAAACCTGAAATACTTCAGTATAATTCTAAATGCATGTATAAAGACTTATGTGTCAAAAACTACAAAACACTGATGAAAGAAATAAATGAAGATGTCCATAAATGGAGAGACATACCATGTTTGTGGATTGGAAAACTCAACATACTAAATAAAGACATCAATTCTCCCCAAATTGATGCACAAGTTTACTACAATTCCTATCAAAATCTCCATTAAGATTTTTTTGTAGATCTAGACAAGATTATTCTAAAATTCATATGGATAGACAAAGGAACTAGAACAGTTAAAACAATTTTGAAAATAAGCTATAGTGATCAAGATTATATGGTGCAAACACACAGATCAATGCAACAAAACAGAAAACACAGAAAAAGGCCCCACAAATATGCCCAACTGATTTTTTACAAAGGTGAAAAAACAATTCAGTGGAAGAAGGATCACTGTTTCAACAAATGGTGCTGGAGCAAATGGAGACCCACAGGCCAAAAAATGAACCTCAGCCTAAACCTCATGTTTTATATAAAAGTAAACTGAAAATGGATCGTGGACTTAAAAGTAAAACTATAAAACTTTTAGTAAAAAACATGAAACAAGGCCGGGCGCGGTGGCTCACGCCTATAATCCTAGCTCTCTGGGAGGCCGAGGTGGGCGGATCGTTTGAGCTCAGGAGTTCGAGACCAGCCTGAGCAAGAACGAGACCCCATCTCTACTATAAATAGAAAGAAATTAATTGGCCAACTAATATATATAGAAAAAATTAGCCGGGCACGGTGGCGCATGCCTGTAGTCCCAGCTACTTGGGAGGCTGAGGCGGCAGGATTGCTTGAGCCCAGGAGTTTGAGGTTGCTGTGAGCTAGGCTGACGCCACGGCACTCACTCTAGCCTGGGCAACAAAGTGAGACTCTGTCTCAAAAAAA